>AFIV01000006.1:0-10137 GCA_000223765.2 Zymoseptoria ardabiliae STIR04_1.1.2
ATCCCTTCGTCCTATCTCTTACTATTATACTAGTATAGCGTTCGTTCGTCGTACTCGTCGATATAGCCGGTACTACTCTACTTACGCTACCTTCTTCTTATCGTCCTTTATCGCCGTACTTAGCCCGATAAAGGAGAGGCGGCCGAGGTCTAGGCTAGGGTAACTATAGTAGAGAACGACGACGAGGGCGAGCGGCGCGTAGAGCCGAGAAGGACGGAGAGGGCGCGGAGCTAGAGCTTATTAAGGGGGTAGTAGTAGTACTATTATACTAGCGACGAAGAGAGGGTAGGTAAGGGCGCCGGTAGCTAGAAGATTACGGCGGTAGTTAGCGGTAATAGAGGCCTTAGTATCTACTACTACTACTATTATTATATAAGCTATTACTAAAGAAGGAAGCTCCAACTTCTAGTAAGCCTAGCGCTTATTAAACGAGTCTAGCGCTTATTAAGTAAGCCTAGCTCTTATTAATATTACGGCTAATAGGCCGAGCGCGCGTTTAGCCGCTACGCCGCCGTTAATTTCGCTAAATCTACGATTAGAGTAATAAAACGCTTACTTACTAATTATCTCTACGCCCGACCGTATCTCTACCGCCGACCGTATTATCTATCGACCGTATTATCTATCGACCGCCTCGTCTATCGATCCCCTTATCTATCGACCGCGTCTCTACTCGTACTTACCCTATATAATTTAGCGTCCGCCGCGTCCGTTTTAAAGAATAACTTCTTAATAATTATATAGTAACGGTAAGGACGTAACGTTAATATAGAGTCGTCGACGACGTCGTTTAGCTAATAAACGATACTAGCGCTAATTAATTAAGGCTAGTACTTAGTAAATAGAGCATCGAATAAAGTCGGCGCTTATTAATATAGTAGTACCTAAGGCATTATATAGTATTTAGAATTTAACCGTACTACGTTTAGGGGGATAAGACGTTAGCGTATAGATAGGGTAGGTATATATAAATAAATTAAAAGTAGAGTTCTTACTTCGACTTTTTATCTTTTATTAGAATAAAGGGTATATATATATACCTATCCTAAGGGTTTTAAGGTCAGGGTTTTTATTACAAAATTGAAAAGGAAAAAAGCTCGTAAAACCCCCTATCTTTCGTTTAAAACACTTAATTCTCCAAATCCAAATCTCTCTAAAATCCTACAAAAATCCTATCCTATCCATCCCCTGCCTCCCCCCCCGTTTAAACCTCCACCCCCAACCCCCTCAACAACGCCCCTTCCACCCCCTCTGCAATCTTCACCACCCAAAACCTCTTCTCGTTGCACGCCAACAACTCCCCTGCCCGGGCGAAACAGAAATTCGCCACGCCCCCCGGGATGCGGATTTTTCCGAGGAGTCGGCCCGCGGGCGACCAGACGCTGATGCCGTCCCAGGTGCCGCTGTAGACGTTGCCCGTGAGGTCGGTTTTGATGCCGTCGGGGATGCCTGTTGTTGGGGGCGGCAAGGAGGAGAGAATTAGTTTTCGCATTCGGCAGTCGGTCGGTGAAGAGGGGGGGGGTCAGCTTACCGCAGTCCGCCATGGCGAAGAGGCGGCGGTTGGTGAGGAATTGTCCTCCGTGGCGCGAGATGACGTCGAAGGCATATCTAGTCGAAATCTCAACGTCAGCGTCCACTCGCGTCACTGGATCTCGACCTTTGATCACACTCACATGTTTGACGACCGACGATGATCGGTCGTTCCGTCGCCGTGAATCCAGTCCGTATCCGTCACGTAGAGCGTCTCCTCGTCCGGACTGAAACACACGCCGTTGCATCGACCGAAGCCGTCCGCGACCGGTCGCAACTCTCCACTTTCGGGATCGAGTCGCCAGACGTGGGAGGGTAGGGAGGGGGTGGGGCGGAAGCCTTGCTCGTGGCCGTAGATGGGGTCGGTGAACCAGATGCTGCCGTTGGAGTGGATGACGACATCGTTGGGAGAGGTGAAGGGACGGGTGTGGTAGGCGGTGAGCAGGCGGGTGGTCTTGTAGGGTGGCGTCGGGTCGAGGATGGCGAGGGATGGAGGGGAGTCGTGGGAGCCTTGGTCGCAGATGAGGAGGGTGTTGGGATTGGATGGGGTGGGATAGTTGATGCCGCCGTTGCCCATGGCTATGTCCGTGTTGAGAATCTCGTAGGTCCACGTTGGAGAGGAGGCATCATCGCGGGTGAGTTTTCCGAGGTGGATTTTCGGTTGGCCCGAGGGCTGATCGGGTGGACAGAGGTTGGAGGTGATGTAGCAGGCGTCTTGGGAGGGGACGTAGACGGCGGCTTCGTGGGCAAAGGGCCAGTCTTTTTCCAGTCCGAGGGTGATGGAGGGTGATGGACCGAGGATGGAGAGGAATGATGGGTCGTGGACGGCGAAGAAGGGAGTGTCATCATGAGAGGCTTCGGATGCGGAAGCGTGGTCGTGGAAGAGGACGCATTCTTTCGGGATATGCTGATGTCGTCTCAGTATATATATTATGGTGTCATCCACGGGAGGGAATCGAGGCATGTTGCAGACAGGGATCAAGTCGTACCGACCTTGCAATTCAGTGGAAGGCTCATCATTGTCGTTCAGTGGGAGTTGGCAGTGCTGGTTGATTGTTGATTGACGGCTTGAGATGTCCTCGAATATGAGTGGCAATGGGATGAAGAGTCACCTGTTGTTTGCCAGCATCACGTGTATGAGCGATATTGATGCGTTTCACGTGAGAGGGATGTTGGCCATGAAGAAGTCCACCTCACCTGGGCAGTGCCAATCGCCGTCGAGATGCTTGACCAGACCAGTTCAAACGCCGCCAAATGCCGACACAGCAACAGGAACAGCAACAGCAACAGCAACAGGAACAGGAACACTCCACCTGGTCGATCGATCCGGCTCACATCAAATCCATCCCTCCGCATCGACCGGAATCGAGGTGGGAAGGGATATACAAAGCAAAAGCCGTTCGCTCGGACCTCGAACCAAAGAATTCATGTGCTCTTCGCGTGCTGTGCCTTGGCCAATAATAACAATGTTTGTCACCTGTATACTGATACAGTACACGTAACGTCCTTCCGGTCGCTTCTGCCGATCTTCAGCATTGGCATCGGATGGACACAAGGCTTTCGCTCTCGAGTGCCAAGGCGGACGATGTTTGATCGTTTGTCCAGTGGGACAGATGTATGCTGCAATTCGACACTCATAGTCCAAGAGCAACATTCCTATATGCACCATTCCGATCTCGTAGAAAGACAACCTCAGCGTCATACTGGAGGTGTTGACCATGAGATTGACTCTCGACTCTCGAGGTATGGCTCTCGATCTCAAAACTTTCTCCAGATTGTCACCCGCGGGGTTGCAAGGATGGCATCGTATTGATCAGAAGATGAGGCTTTTCTCCCCATGGGCGGAGACTTTTCGTGGCAGCCGTGCGGCTTCACTGGCCTCCGAGAGACTGACCGATTGTGTTCTCGATTGCCGACTCTCGCGTATAATGTCCTGTCCGCTCTGCATACAAAGGAGAACAACATGTTCGATCTGCACCTTTGCGTCCTGTCCAAACTCTGCGTTCTCGGAGCCAAAATTGGCAACGTCAGGAACCACATGAGCCGACAGGACCAGAGAGCCAAGTAAACCTTGGTCCAAACTCAAACCCAGACCAACGAATACGAATGTCCGACCCCGACATGGCATCCTCGTGGGCTTCAGGCATTGACCTCCTTCCTCATGACCTCTCTGATATCATTACTCCAGGATGTCCCCTCGATGGAATTTCATTCGCCGCGTCTAAGCCATCCCGGAGAGACGCTTCGACCACAGAGACTAGAGTGGAGTACATAATCCTGGAGAAGATTCCCTCAAGATCGGAACCCGTCTGCGTGATATTTGGGTCGACTTTCACCGCTTGCCTGCCACTGTGCATATCATCTCTCTTCCCGTATATTGGCCATCCTTCCTCCATCTTCTGCAGGCGAGCGGGCAGGGACTCCGGAATCCACACATCGCCATCGACATAGACGATCGGGACATCCGCCGCCATGCACATTGGACCACAGCTCGAGGGCAATGCCCTCCTCTACAGCGTATCTCTCCTCGCCTGTCTTGGATTCCTGCTCATCGGCTACGACAATGGTCTCATGGGCGGTCTGGTCGGAGCCAAGTCTTTCTACAACACTTTCAAGGTGGATCAGGATACAGATGCAGGCACAGATATGATCGCCCTGATTGTGGCCATTGTGAGTGATCTGTCACATCTCCATCGAGCCGTCTATACCTCGGACTGACCAATTCTCTTCCGCAGTACGAAATCGGATGCTTCATCGGCGCCGTCTGCACATCCTTCATCGGAGAGTCACTCGGCCGAAAGAGAAGTATCTTCTATGGTGTCCTGATCATGATCGCCGGAGCCCTCCTACAAGCCACCGCCTACTCCGTCGCACACCTGATCGTAGCCCGCGTCGTCGCAGGTATCGGAATGGTAGATCTCCTCTCCCAATCCCTACCCATCACCTCCCACAAGCTGACCTCCCACTCCCTCAGGGCTTCATCAACTCCACCGTCCCCGTCATGATGGCCGAATTCGCACCCAAAGCCACCCGAGGCATCTACGTCTGCGCCCAACTCTCCACCCTCAACTTCGGCATCATGATGGTCTACTGGATCGACTACGGCTTCGGCAACATCGAAGGCGCCCCTTCCTACGCCTGGCGTCTCCCCGTCATCATGCAATGCATGTTCCTCGTTCCCATGCTCATCATCCTCGCCATGATCCCCGAAACCCCCCGGTGGCTGCTCTCCCAACACCGCGGCGACGAAGCCCTCGACGTGATGCGACGACTCAACAAGGGCAAAATGTCCGACGAGGCGATTCTGCGCATGCACGCCGACGTGACCAACACCGTGGCATTCGAGGAGTCCCTCGGCACCGGCAGCTGGGGCGATCTCCTCCGCGAAGACGAGATCCGCAGCCGTCGCCGTTTCCTCATCGCGTGTGGCGTGCAAATCTTCCAGCAGCTCGGCGGCATCAACGCTCTCATCTACTACAGCAACACCCTCTTCCACAAATCCCTCGGTTTCGACGCGCACATGTCCTCCCTCATGGCCGGGATCCTCAACACCTGGTTCTTCGCCGCGTCCTTTATCCCCTGTAAGTTCCTGCTGGACACCATCCATCCCAAAACATTTCGACCACATTCTGACCTCCATCCTCAACAGGGTTCCTCATCGACCGCATCGGCCGCCGCCCCCTCTTCCTCTCCATGATCTCCGTCATGGCCGCCGTCATGGTCGTCCAGACCGGTCTCATCTGGAACGTGGAAAACAGCACCTCGATCGCCATCCCCGCGGGCCGCGGCGCCGCCGCCATGCTCTTCATCTTCCAAGGCGCCTTCACCATCGGCTTCCAAGCCACCGTGTGGGTCTACCCCTCCGAGATCCTCCCCCTCAAACTCCGCCAAAAGGGATCCTCCATCTCCACGGCCTGCAATTGGATCTGCAACTTCGCCATCGTCTACATCACCCCGCCCGCGATCCGGAACATCAAATACCGGACGTACATCATCTTCGCCGTGTTGAACGCGCTGTGGGTGCCGATCATCTACTTCTTCTTCCCGGAGACCAAGGGTCTGGCGCTGGAGGATGTGGATCGCCTGTTTGCCAAGGATGAGCGGGTGCGGGATAATCTCACGACGATCATCGATGGGGATGGTAGTGAGAAGCACGAGGTGCAGTTGGTGAATGATACGAAGGAGAAGATTTGAGGTTCCCTTGGCTCTTGGGGAGGAAAGATGGGATGGGGATGGGATGGGATGGAGTATGTGTGGTGGAGTGTGTGATGTGAGAGTGTGTGAGGAGGGTTGTATATACGGGTGGGACAAAGTGTCGTCTTTTTGAGTTGGGCAAATTGGCAAAAACTTCGTTTTGCTCGAGGTTCACTCACTTTTGGTGAGGTGTCTCTCTCCTATTCCAAATTTGCCTCCCCGTCCAAATGTCGCCATTTTGTCTCCTCCGCCTCCGGTCATTTTTTCGTATATACCGACCAAGTATCCCCACCCCCGCTGTGTTTTGATACCGCCACGCACGCCCTTTTCCACACACGAGCAAATGGGAAAGGAGCACGATGCCACGGTTTCCATGCCTACCTTGTCATTGCTTACGTCCTGTCATCATCACCGTCCATCGCCGAGATGATGTGCATGCATGCTTCTCTCTGGGCATTATTATTGTTTCAACCGCCAAGATCGACCCATTTGGTCATGAGGAGGATGATAGGATGGATTCAGGATGGAAAGCTTCCCCTTTCGGCTGCACTTGTTGATGGGAGAGATCATGATGGACGGACACCTTGCAAATGGCTGGGACGATGCAATGCTTTTTCTTCGGGGAACATGTGAGAGTTTGGAGATCACTATTGCAAGATCGGGTCCGTCACTCGTCATAATCATGACATCAATACACATGTCGTTCGTACAACATGTCATACCGTACCCATCGAAATCTAGACCCGTCTAGTGGGGGCCAAGATCGATTTAATCCCTCAAAAAAAGTCGACGGCTCCTCCCGCCCGAGGCAGTGTATTTTTCAATCACCGTCAGTCGCCCCGATGGATGCCAGTGCGCCACTCCAGGATGCTGCTCTCCCCTCCGCAAACTCCGCATCTCCGCACCCCACGACGACGTCCTCTATCTGACACAAACATCGGCAAGCGGCGGAGGTAAAGAAAAACAACGTCGCATCTCATTCTCCCCCGGGCATCGAAGGCTTGTCGCATCGGCTTTTCTCACCCCAACCCAAACCTTGGCCGACCGCTGACCTCCGTGACCTCCGTCGACTGCCGTCTGCCTTGCTCACGTCCGTCCGTCCGTCCGTTCCCCCCCCCGGGAAGAAAAAGCAGACACCTGCAAACTCCGAGCTCGACCACTGCCGGATCGGAGGCATGGAGTACCGGCAGCATGGATCGAGTGCCGCCGGGTCTGCTGTGCAAGGGACGGCGGGATCGAGCGAGAGGAGTGGTGGAGCGGGATCTTCTGGACGTGGCTATGATCAGTACTACCAGCAGCAGCAGCAGCACCAGCAGCAGTATACGCCCGACCGCCCGCCGCCGCCGCCGCCACGAGACCGACGTCGACAGCGGGACGATGAAGATGATGATGATGATGGTAGCTCCCGGGAGGAGAGTGCGCCCACGAGTCCGGCTTCGAAACCGAGTCGAAAGGAAAAGTCGGAGAGGGAGAAGAGGACTTATCGGGCTTGTTTGCATTGTCGGCAGAGGAAGTCGAGGTGTGATTTGTGAGTTTTCTCTCTCTCTTCTCTCTTTCTCGTTTCTTTTTGATGAGATGGGTGTTTTGTTTCGGGTGGGTTTATTCGTTGCTGCTATTGCATCTTGGATTTTCGCCTCACTTCTTGCTTCGCGTTCCAGACAGACGGACTGACTGCCGATCGTGGTTTGGGAGGCATTCTTCACGATATTCTTCACGATATTCTTCACTTCGCCGTCTGCAACCGGACTTTGATCCGAAGGTCATGTAGTCTTCAGCCTCATTCGTTGCGGTGTTGCATTGCTGATGAAATACTTGCGAGTTTGCTCATGGCTTCTTCTCCTGCGACGTTGTTCCTTCTCTACTGCATCACCACTGTCACGCTTCTGCCTCTTTCCACATCCACATCCACATCCATCCGTCACAAGACTGACAACGCCATGCCTTGGCATACAGATACAGCAGCGGAGAACCCGGTCGTCCGCCTTGCGAGCGCTGCATCCGCGAACAGCACGAATGCATTCTCGGCGGCTCGCGCAGAGGCGGGAAGCGCGTGAAGCGCTCCGCCTCTGATGTCAATGCCAACAACAACCGCACTCCCATTCCCACCAGCGATCGTCCCACTACCACGACGCCGAGTCGGAATTATCCGGCTCTACATCAGGTCAGCTCTGTGGAGTCTGGACTGCACAATCAGTCGCCTCATCGACCGCATCAACTGCCGTCTTGGTCTTCGCTGGATCATCCTTCCTCGAGGACGCTTCCTCCGCTGTCTCATGATGGCAGTACTGTTACCAAACCTGGCTCGCCTATCCTGAATCCGATGTACAAGCCTTCGAATACGGATCGCCACGCTTTTATTGGCTCTTCTGGTCCTGCATCGGGAACTGGTTCAGCCTCGAAAATGACTGTCGAAGACCCAGTTGCATCAACCGATCTGCAAAACCCGGCCGACGCATTGGAATTCTTGGCGAGTGTGGCGGAGAGAGACAGCAATGGGCAAGCAAACGGCAAAGGCAATGCAGGTAGCGGGAGAGGGAGGCTACCATCGATGCAGATCGGTATCGATGGAGCTTACGGTCGATCGCTGCTGAACCCGGTCTCGCCTCGACAATCACAAGCCGGTGCAGCTGAAGGCCGCAGCGAGGGCGGAGAAGCGAACAACGGTGGCAGAGGTAGTCTCCCGAGACATGCTCCGAGTGATCACAGATCCACCTCTGCAACGGGCGGGACCGGTGGCAGCGGAGCGCCTGGCGGAGAGAACTCGGTCCGCTTCGATGCGACGATCGAGTGGCCGCCTCTGCAGAAGGGGGAGTTGAGTTTGGATATGATCAAGGTGTTGCTCTATCGGTATGTTGTGTCCTTTTTTTGTCATCTTGACTGGTTACCTCGGACCATTGCTGACGTCCTCTCAGATTCGAAGAAAAATACCATCCTTTCTTCCCACTCGCCAACCCCGCGGCCATGGACCCGGATAATCTTCCTACCATTGCGAGAAAGGAACCACATTTACTCGCGGCGATTTTGACGGTCGCGTCCAAGGACGAAAAGGATTGGTGGCAGGTGCATGAGGTTTGCTCGGCGCATATGCAGAGTCTGGTGGCGAGTTTGGTTTATGAGGGGAGGGGGAGTGTGGAGGCTGTTGAGGCCATGCTCATCCTCGCTGAATGGGTGCCTCGCCGCCCACACTCGACTCCTGCCATCGGTCGCGGCGAGGAAGATCAAGCAGCGTGGATGTATGTGGGCACCGCCGTCCGCCTGGGCTACCTTCTCGGAATCGATCGCACGGGTTTCCGTGGCGAGTCTGAAGCGCAGTCCGCTGACCTCAACCGGAAACGTCTCGCATGGGCGAGTTGCTACATGTCTGATCGGCAGATCTCCGTCCGCATTGGAAAAGCTTTCTGGTCGAGAGGACCGGGACCGATGACTGCTCTGCGCGCTCAGGACTTTCCCAGTCTGCAGCCACGACTCCATCGTCAGGACAATTTCGCGGCCATCTTTCAGGCGAATCTGGAACTGACGCAGCTCTTCTCCAATGCGCATGATGTGCTGTATGCGACGAAGAGTCGATCCAATCAGCTGAATGCGGGAGGAGAGTATGTCAAGTATATCGATGACTTTCGCGTGGCGCTGCGCCATTGGAATGAGAGTTGGGGATGGTTCACGTGCTCGCCGCCGCTGAAGGCGAGTTTGATTTTGAGTTATGAGTATCTGCGGTTGTACATCAACGCATTTGCTTATCGGGTGAGTTCGATCATGAGATACAAGATCGTCCTCCGTCACTGACATTTCAATCCTCCAGGCCACTCTCAACCGCCTCATCACCCGCATGAAAGAGTCCGCCGAATCCGGAGCCGCCACCCCCGCATCCGTCACCTACCCCTTCGCCGACATCGCCACCACTCCCGACGCCCGCTTCATCTACGACGCCATCGACGCCGCCAAATCCCTCCTCTCGACATTCTGCTCCTTCGTCGACCCCCACGACACCTTCCGCTTCATGCCGTTGAGGTACTACCTCTACGTCATCTACTCCGCCGTCTTCCTCTACAAAGCCCGCTCCACCGGCGTCATGGCCGCCGACTCCCGAGGCAGCGTCAAGCGACTCATCACCGATACGATGAACAACCTACAGAAAAGCTCCGCGGCCCCCAACGATGTGGGCGAGAGGTATTCCCGACTCATCCGCCTGCTGTGGAGAAAAGCCCCCGGTCATCGGGGCAGTGTTGTCGCGGATCCGGGGGAGATTACACGCCCTACCACCGCGCAAAACGGTCGCGGGCCAGATGGCGGTCAGGATCAACAGTACCCAAACCAACCACCTCCCGCCCAGCAACACCCCTCCTCCGACCCGAATACCACCTACCCTCCCAATCATCAACCGCCCTACTACCCCACCACCCAACACCCCTACCC
>AFIV01000005.1:0-43346 GCA_000223765.2 Zymoseptoria ardabiliae STIR04_1.1.2
CGGTAGTAGAAGGGGTAGTAGAAGATATAGTAGAAGAGGTAGTAGAAGGAAGGATAACAACGCGTACTCGCGTGTCGCGAGGTATCCCGCGCACGGCCCCAGTAGCAACGATGATGCCAGCCAGGTTCTTCGGGGAGCCGCGCACGATAGCGGTTCTGTTTCTCTCTCTCTCTCTCCCTCTCTGTTCGGCGGTAGGTGATTTCGGCAGAGGGCGGGTTTTTTTCGTTTCTTCCTCTCTTCCTCTCTCTCACTGAATGTCCCCCCCTCTTAAAATCTCCTCCTCTCAAAATGTCCTCCTCTCCTTTCCATCCTCTCCTCCCATCCTTCTCGCTTGAAAAAAGCCACATCGACAGACACTACAACCCTCAAAAGAAGGCGAAACAATGCCCCCCGATCAAAAGCCAAGAGTCATGAAGCGTGTCGTTCCCACTAGGTACTCAAGAATACACACACACACACACACACACACTTGACCTCAACCACGCACGTCGATCATCAAGCAATGCAAGCAATGCAAGCAATGGAAACAATGCAAGCAATGGAAACAAGCAAGCAAGCAGACCATCCGACTGGGGAAAACAATGTCCACATCCTCATCACAAGACGGGAAGAATAAAGCGAAACTTTTTGCTTCGCCACAAATCGGATATCAACAAATACATACAGTGATCCACCAACGCTTCTCTCACCTCCCACCCCATCCCTCCCCCTCCCTCACTCTCACCTCCATCCGTCACTCTCACCTCCATCCCATTCCCCTCCCTCACTCCCAACCCTCAACCATTCCGTCAATAATACCTCAATACTGCTCATCCGGACACTCATACGCCAAATGTCCATCTCGTTCACACAACGCACACCACTTCTCCTCCTCCTCCTCCTCCTCGACCTCGACCTGTTTCTTCTCCTCCTTCTCCTCCTTCTTCCCCCCACTCGCGCCATCCCTCCTCGCCAACCGCGGACTCAACGGCGGCGGCACGTCCACATCCTCACGACTCGCCGCCCCGGGAGGGACTCGCAACTGTGACAAAGTCGCCGCCCCTTCATCGGTCGAGTAGTTACTATTACTATTGCTCTCCCTCCCGTGACCGCCGCCGGACTCGGACGCCGCTTGAAAGACGCTGCATTCCAGCGTGTCGTGGTCGGGGGACTCGCACATTTCGCAGTAGATTTCCGCCGCCGCCGCGGAGGATGATGATGACTTGCCGCGGACCCCACCACCGGACATGACGGCCGTGAGTTCGCTTTCGTGGCGCGCGTGGTGGTGGGGAGAAGAACTCGTCGCGGGAGCGCGGTGACCATGGCTGGTGTTCTTCATCGCCGTGTTCTTCATCGCCGTGTCCCGTCGGAGTTGTTCCAGTTCCGTCTCCAGTCTTTCTTTTTCCGCTTGGCTTTCTTTCAACGCGGTGTGGAGTCGGGTCACTTCCTCCTCCACGACGTCGGTACTTCGGGGTGCGGTCTCGGGATTCGTCGAGAAGGAATGGATAATCGCCTTGAGTCCGCGAATCTCATTGTCCTTTTCTTCGAGGTTCTTCGACGAGCGATGCCCATTCACCGTCGCGGATGCCTTTTCCCGTTCCCGTTTCAGCTCCGATCGTCCTCGCTCCACTTCCCCACGTAGGAATTCCACCTCCCCTCTCGCTTCGGCTTCCCCTCGCCGTGCATCTTCCAGCCCTTCCTCCAGCTCCTGCACGAACTCTTCTAAACCCTTGAGTTGATTCGCGACATCTTCAAAGTCTTTGCGACTCCCGTTCATCTCCTCCATTTCCTGCATGCGGTCGGTGAGATCCTGCACCTGCGCGATCAAGTCTCGCTTTTGCTCTTCGTAGACTCGTTCCGTTTCCGTGCTCGCCATCTCGAGTGAGTCCAGGGTGCTGCGAAAGTCGGCGCGATGCGCGTCGAATTCGGAGGTGAGGATGGTGATTTTCTCGTTCTTTTCTCGGAGGAGTTGGCGCAGTTGAGCTGTGCTTTGGTCTCCGGTGTCGTCTGCTGTGATGGTTCGTCTGCCGTCTAGGGGGACGCCGTCTGGAGGGAGGAGGCCGGACAGCTCTTTCACGCTGGCGTCCATGTCGGCGAGATTTGCGGCTTGCTCGGCCAATCGCTTGTCCCGCTCTGCCAGTTCTGTTCTGAGTCTTAATATTTCATCCTCCAGAGTGCCACCGCTTCCCATTCGGGATCCTGATCGTAGCGGTTGTGAGTAGGATGGTGCCGGGTTGCGACCGCTCTTCGCCGTGCCAGGTGTCCGTCCATAGTCATTCGCACCGTCATTTCTGTGCCCTAATCTTGATCCTGTTCGAGAGTATGAGCGTGGGGGTTCGGAACCCTGCGCCGTGGAAGGACGTGATGTGGTCGATTGGCGCATGTTCATCTTGCTTGGGGTGGAGCTGGGCATGCCAGGTCGCGATCCGCCGCGTACGCTGGTGGAGAGGCCTCGTCCTGGTGTTGGCGCAAGGTTCGGAGGCGGTCGTCGAAGTGGTGATTCTGGTCGCGGTAGTGATGGTCGCTTCGGCTTGAATTGCGGACTTGAGGGTCGGACGGCGCCATGGCCGATGGTTTGTGAGAACTTGTTGGTGGAGTATGAGGGCGTGTTGGGGGTATTCGGGAACGAGTCGAGGGAGTTTGGAGACAGGCGCTTCTCAGCACGGTGGACTGGGAGGAAGATGCCAGCGCCTGGGATGGTGGTGTGAAAGTAGTTGATGCTAGATATGTCGACATCAGCACTGTATCCTGTTGTCGTCGCAACTCATGCACATCAGGCATACCCGTCAACATCTCCATCGTTCTTCCCTCTCGCAGCAAATTCGCGATCGAGCTCCACGCCGACAAACTTCCCACTCTTGCCCTTGACGCTGCCGACAAATCGAACGGTACCATACATGTCGCCCGGCACCGTCACCGCGTCGCCGACGTCCAGTTCCGCGGCGTCCATCCTGTTGGTTGGGGTCCGTGATCCACTGAGCGCCTGCAGACTGGCTTTGCGATTGACGTCCTGGGCGGATGCGCGAAGAGAGGGCGATGAGTTGGTGTTTCCGAACGAAGGTCGCGCCAGAGAGGATTGCAGGCCATTTCGCTGCCGTGGCGTGTGGAGCGCCATGGTGTCTATGATCTCGTGCGACGGCCGGCGGGACACCGACAAACGAGACAACAAACGCGACGCCGAATAATGTCTTTTGGGGGTTGAGACTTGGAAGCGACGTGGTTGGACGCGCGCTGCGGGACTTCTAGTTCTATCGCGTGGGGGCGGTCCCTGAGACCTGCATTACAAAAACAACAACATGCCTTGCTTTTTGGTCTTGTCGCCTCTTGATACTCCCCTTCTATAGACATCCTCCAACCTGCCCTGGTCATCAAAGCATCTGCGTCCACGACCATATCAATGATCTCATATCCCATCAAACCGACGTCGTGTCAACAAACACAAGGTCCTCCCGAAGTCCAAGGTCGAACCTGGAATGACACACCATCGACTGCCGCACAGGTACGTTTCATTCCAAGCTGACCACGGACCGCTGTTCATACTATTCAAGCCTCTCCTTCCACTACCGTATGCGACGACGGACTTCCAGTCATCGAGGTTGACATCTTCTGAGCTACGCAATGACGGAATACCTTAGTCGCGTGGAGGACGGCTTGAACGTGGTGATGAGTATTGCGATCTGCTGTCGATTCAGCACATCCACGTGGTTCGGCTCATATCATCTTTGTCATTGTTCTCTCTCTATCTCGCCGTCCCCGCGGATGTGCTGGGAAGGAACCTCTGCACGACGGTCCTGGCCGCAGAAGATCTTGCTCTCCCAAGCTCAGCCCTCGTCTTCAAAACTCCACTCCCACAATTCACATACATTCCTACTCAGTGGGGACACTCAATGTCACAGCATGGAGTCCTATCGCAGGATCCCAACCGTTGACACTCGAACTGCCGACTGACCTTCTTCTTAGTACATCTACCCGCTGAGTGTATTCTCTTCCTGGGTCGACGGCGTGCTGCAGAAGGTCGACATCAATGAGATCTCTCACCAGCAAGATCTGGCCTCAGTGAACAGTCCGGGAGTCATAAAGTCCAATGTAGACACGGTCTACTCCAAAGTCGTCTTGGATCTCTCGAAGCAGGGTCTTACATTGACGATCCCAAACATCACGGATCGGTATTGGGTCTATCCTCCCTACGATCCATTCGGAAATGTCATCGCTGAGATTGGTGCCGTGAACCACAACACTGGAGGCGACTCATTCACAGAGCCAAAGATATCTACGCGGCGCCTGGGTACGGACCCTCCGCGCCGTTTCATGTTTCGCTGGAAGGCTATCGAGGGATTGTGAACATGCAATCAACGTACGGGACGATGCTCGACCGAAGACTGGTTCATCATTCGAATTTACCAGGATGCCACACAACTGACGCCAGTCGAGCGACCACAAGAGCTGCGGGCGAAAAATCCGGCTCCAGGGCTGAAAGAACTCGCTCTGACCGGATCATTCCTGGGCATCAACACTCTCGCCCAGCGACTGGAATTCGCCGCGAGGATAATCCCAAACACTCAAGCAGTAGTCTACTCGGACCGCTTTCGGATTGCCAGCATTTTATCGCAAGCTGGACTGTACAATGGGCATTGCCACCAGCCTTCAGAAGTGAACCTCACAAGCGCCGGCGCAATAGCTAACTCCAGCATCACACCCAAGCGCCAAAGTTCGGACGCGATCCAGCAGCAAGGCGTCGCACTGGGGGGCTACTAGCAACTCACTCGGCACCAAGCGCTCCAACCCGAGACCGAAAGCCGTGGCTTCAGAGCATCTTCCAACTGGAGCCAAGTTCTTCGCTCCTTGTCACGTTCAGCCGAAGGGCCCAGCTGAAGAAGGCGGGCTTCTGGAGTCTGACCGCCTACGGTGCCAACTAGTATCCCATACCGAACGTGCTCGATTGATAGGTGGTCAGCGACCTAATGTTCAGCCTGGTCTTCCAGGACAGTGGGAAGCCGGTCTATGGACCAGATGCGGACGAGCAGGACGATGGTCCTTTCCAGATTCTGTTGCAGCCGGCTGACTTGCCGCCGCCGAAGAATTGGACGAGCAATTGATTGCCTGTTGAGAGGGACTTTTCGGTGATTTGTAGGTCATCTCGATGTGCCAATGGTCTTGTGGTCGATGGCTGAAGAGATTCGCAGTACGATTTTATGTCCCAGAGTCGAGTATGCTGACTGGGAGCTATGTCTACCCACGGGTCGAGAACATAACTGCCATCGTTTGAGAGTTCTTGGCTCGCGCCAAATGAATGCTGGTCGGAACGCTAGATGTCTGCGGCTCGCAGGATAGGGTCGACATAATAGAGTAGATTGAGAAGTCGTCCAACGGTTGAGATCAATAATACATTTGAACAAGGATGTCTTATCGATACTGTACTTCGTAGTTTGAAGGCTGGAGAAGAGAGTAGCGCGGCGCTTGTCAGAGCACTCCTCGGGCTGGGGAAGACCTCATGCCTCGGCACTACTGTCCGCTCCACCACCTTTAGGTATCTCACTCGACCGTCTTCGCGACAATGTGGTTCCAGCTCACTGTCCGCTCTCTACCACCATCAGCAAGGAGTTCATCATGGCTGGCCCAATCCGTCAACCCATCGACCTGGACAAGCTCGCCAGATACATTGACGAACATGTCCCGGAGATCAAGACCCCACTGGACGTGAAGCAGGTAAGCCAGCGCCAGCTCCAGTCCGCACAACATCGACCCGCTCATTATTGACACACCTTGACAGTTCGGATACGGTCAATCCAACCCAACATACCTCCTCACCGACTCCGCCTCGAAGAAATATGTCATGCGAAAGAAGCCTCCGGGCAAGCTCCTCTCCAAAACCGCCCACCAAGTCGATCGCGAGTACCGAATCATACACGCTCTACAGGACACCGATGTTCCCGTACCAAGAGCCATGTGCCTGTGCACCGATACGTCAATAGTCGGCACCGACTTCTACATCATGTCCTTCCTCGACGGCCGCATCTTCGCCGATCCATCATTTCCGGATGTCAGCCCCGAAGACCGCAATGCTATGTGGAAGAGTGCGGTCGAGACATTGGCAAAGTTTCACAGGACATCCCCAAAGAGCGTTGGGATGGAGGACTTTGGCCGGCCGAACAACTTCTACAACCGTCAGTTGAAGACATTTGCGACGCTGAGTGTCGCTCAGGCCAAGACCAAGGACATCGAATCTGGTGTGCCAGTGGGCATGATTCCACACTACGACCAGATGGTGGAGTTCTTTGGCGATAAAAGATCCCAACCCGTCGACCGCGGTACCTTTGTACACGGCGACTACAAAATCGACAATGTAGTCTTCCACAAGACCGAACCTTATGTCATTGGTATCCTCGACTGGGAAATGGCAACGATCGGCCATCCATTATCCGACGTCGTCAACCTCACAGGACCTTGGACGCACGCAGCAAATCGTGCCGAGCAGCAAGCTGACGGCAAAGCGGTCAGCGCACCCGGCGGCAATTCCTTTTCGTCTGGAGATCTGGAAGGTCTGCCCACCAAAGCGCAAGTCCTGGACTGGTACCACGCTATTGTACCGTGGAGGTACTCGGACAAGGAGGTCACATGGGGCGATGCGTTTGGTCAATACCGTGGAGCGATCATTTGTCAAGGAATAGCGGCGAGGTATGCGGTCAGACAGGCGAGTAGTGAAAAGGCGGGTGACTATGGCAGGATGATGGGACCTTATGGGGAGCAGGCGTGGGAAAGTGTGCAGAAGTATATGCGGCAGGCCCAGGCAGAGGGTGAAAAGGCGAAGCTATGAGATACTATGATATGTAGTGGGAGAGCGGTGGAAATCTATACCAGTACAGCTCAGCTTTCGTGGTCATTGAATCGTCTTCAATTGGTGGTAATGTGAATGCAATCCATGGGACAGCACGTGAATATGAACGCATCTCGACGCAGCTGCCCAAAGAAGCTCTTAAATCCGCGGCGAACATCATCGGTGGTCCGAGCGCACTTTCCACTTCCTCTGAGCACCTTCGACCGGACATCCACCTCGATACTTTGCGCCTGCTGCTCCCGCCTTTCGACAACTCATCGCACACCACCGCGCGACTCACGATATTATTATTGGACTTTTGGCCTCTCGAATTGGACCACACACCGACGCGCATCGAACAGCTCTCAGCGACTGCTTCACCACTTCGATTCCACTCCACACGTGCTACAAACTCCGATGAGCAGCGGCGCGATCGTCGCCCTCAATCTGCGAGAGCGTCGGCATGACGCCCGCTCTCGCTATGTCGCTTGGTGGTGAAGACGGGGCAGAAGCGCCAGGCGTCGCGCGCCGCGAGTATGAAGTGCTCAAGCAGCGCGTGGACCTCGACTTGGACTTTCCAAATCGCAGCTTGAAAGGAAGCACGGAGATCACACTGCAGCCACTGGTCCGGGATTTGCGCACAATCCGACTCCACTGCCGACAATGTCGCCCTTCGTCCGTCCAGATTGGAGGGATCGCATCAAAGTTTGAGCACAACGACCCGTACCGAAGGAGCACGCGATTGGAAAGAGCAACGGTGAATCAGCATGCGATGCTCAAAGGGAGGATGGAAGGTTCTTTGAAGCCTGCGCCGGAGCCGACACTGGACATCCAACTGCCGCCCAAGTTGAAGATTCAAGAGCTCCATGTTGACCCAGCGACTTCACTGCCTCTGTACAACGGTACACCGAGTCTTCAGAGGCAAGAGTCGGATGCGATGGCACTTGTGGAGACTCCTATTGTGCAGAGCATGCCTTCGCTGGTCCCTCAATTCGCGCCTATCAAGATCACCATCGAATTCGAGGTTCCGAGCTTCCGAGATGGCATTCATTGGGTGGGCTGCATGGACAACGATAAGAGATATCCATACATGTACACGAAGCTGGAACCGCTGGCTGGCAACACGTCTTGCATCTTTCCTTGCATTGACGATGCGACGTCTCGCTGCACGTGGGATATTGCGATTCGATGCCCGCGCACTTTGGGAGATGCATTCAGAACTCCCAAGGACGAGACTGTCGTGACGAACGGTCATGCGGAATCTGGCTCGGACGGTGATGTCGAGATGGTCAATGGTACGGACGCTGGACCGACGAAGGCAAGTGCCCGTGAGGAGTACCTCATCGACCTTGCCGAGGATGATGCAGCGTTGGAGCTCACAGTGCTCTGCGTTGGCGAGATGTCAGACGATGTCGCGGATACCGAGGATGAGACAAGACATACCGTCACATTCTCTCTGAACGATGCGGTCACTGCGCGGCATGTTGGCTTTGCGGTGGGTCCTTTCGAGCACGTCGATTTGACATCGTTTCGTGCCACCGAAGACGAGACGCGACTTGGCCAGACCGCTGTCAAGATCGATGGCTATTGCTTACCAGGCCGATCGGAGGAGGTTGAGAACACCTGTTTCCCGATTCACCTGGCTGCGGACCACATGAGCGTTAACTATGGAAGGTTTCCCTTTGCCAGCTACCAATTCCTCTTCGTGGACGACCTCATCCACGACACTACAGCCGCGGCAGGTCTGACTATCTGTAGCAACAATCTGCTATTCAAGCAGGACATTATCGAGCCTCTGGATAGAAATACCCGCATTCTCGTCCGTGCAGTGGCAGAGCAGTGGAGTGGAGTGAACATCGTGCCGAAGGAGCCTAAAGACGCTTGGGTGATTGCAGGAATCGCCGGCTACATGACCGACGTTTTCATGAAGAAGTTGGCTGGCAATAATCAGTATCGCTGGGAGCAGAAGATCGCTTCCGAAAAGGTTTACGATCTTGACGTTGATCGACCTTCAATACAGCAGCTCGGATCGCTGTTGCATCTCGACGCGTCCATCCCTGAGTTTCTGAACCTCAAGTCTGCCTTGGTGCTTGGCATCCTCGATCGCCGGCTCATCAAGTCTAGTGGATCTACTGGCGTTACCAGGATCATCAACAAGATATTCCTCAATGCTAAGACCGGCAGTCTTGTCAACGGCGAGCTATCGACCCAGGACTTCCAACGGACATGCGAACGTCTCGGTCACAACAAGCTTGAATCGTTCTTCCGGCAGTGGGTTGCGGGAGCTGGATGTCCAATCTTTTACGTCACGCAGCGCTTTAACAAGAAGAAGCTTGTCGTCGAGATGACAATTGTGCAAAGGCAGCTCGAGCGAAAGACCAAGCCGCCGTTCGAGCCTTCGAATTTCATGCGCGAAATCAAGGAGCATGTGAACGAGGTCTACATGGCGGGAACGCAGAATGTATTCACTGGACCAATGACGATTCGTATCCACGAAGCGGACGGCACACCCTATGAGCACATTGTTGAAATCAAGGAGCCCATCACCAAGCTCGAGATCCCATACAATACCAAGTACAAGCGACTCAAGAGATCACGGCGTCAGAAGGAGCGCGCGGCAGCGGAGGGCAACCCCGCTGGAGAGGGCGAGGAAGCTTTGCTGTACTGCTTGGGCGACATCCTCGACACTCCGGAGGACATCCAAGAATGGGAGCTACGGGACTGGACCGCCGAAGATGAAGACAAGATGGGCCAAGAAAGCTACGAGTGGATTCGGATGGATGCCGACTTCGAATGGATCGGCAAGATTCATCTGGTCCTGCCACTTTACATGTACGTCTCGCAATTGCAGCAGGATAGAGACTTGGTGGCGCAACACGAGTCAATGCGATATATCCTCGGATCGAACCCTCATCACACCTCGCTCTCGATCCTCCTACGGACCCTCATGGATCATCGCTATTTCTACGGCATTCGGGTCATGGCAGCAGAAGGCCTGGCTGTTCTTGCAAAGGACGACTTCACCCGTATCGGTCAAAAACATCTTACCAAGGCCTTTGAGCATCTCTTCTGTGACGAGGACTCTGTCATGCCGCGTCCGAACGATTTCTCCAACCGAGTGACATTCATCATGCAGTGTGCCATTCCTCAAGCAATGGCGAGGCTACGGGATGCGGACGGCAAAGTTCCAAGGGCCGTCCAGCAGTTCTTCGTGGACAAGCTGAAGTTCAATGACAACTCCGACAATGATTTCTCGGACTGCCACTATGTCTCCACCTTGATGACATGCTTGACGGATTCGCTTGTGGCTTCCCATCGAGAGGTCAAGCCTGTCTACGAGTTTGAATTCGGAGACGATGAGCCGCTCGAGCCCGAGAATCCAGATGCCGAGTTTGAAGCATTGGCTGTCGGCGTCATCGAACGATACCGTCGCATCGACGAATGGGTATTGACCTATCAGAATGTCTATTCCACCACCGCCATCGAGTGCCTGCAGAAATTGACAAACGCTGGCATCGTCAAGGACAAGTCGAAAGAGCTGCTGCAGTACACACGACCTAGCACCGCGCCGAATGTGCGCTTGCAGGCTTTCCGCTGCTTGATAGAGATGGGCGTGGGCCGAAAGATGTCCATGATCAGACACATCCTTCACAATATTGTCAATGACCACTCGCCTCACTTCCGCGATCGGCTGATGAGGCACTTTGGCGAGGCATTGGGGCATATTGCGCTGGACGACGACGCTGGCGCTAAAGAGGAACCGCCGGCGCCCGTCGATGGATTGGTTCTCGAGCAGGAAGCAGGCGATGCCAATGAACTCCGACGGATCGAGGCCACTCGGCGGACCGGGCCCGAAGGCGCCATTGAGAAACTAAAAGCGGTTCTGCTCCACGACGAGACCTTCAAGAAAGCTCTCTGGTATGCTGCGACCTCCCCCGACATCTCGATTGATGAAGTTGCCGGCTTTTGCGACGTCGCTGCATTGATCTACGAGGCTGTCACATCGCATACCGTTATCGCGAAGCTACCTCGACCATATCGAGCAGTCCATGAGGGCAAAGGCAAGTTGCGCTTCTCTCAACATGGGTCCGCGTTCCGCACCAAGCCCTCTACTGGGCTGGCTTTGGAAGACTGGCAGACTCTTGAGTCGCTTGGCTTGCGGTACACTGGTCCGCTCGCCGATGAGACGACTGCTTTCATTGCTAGGAGACGCAGTGAAGAAGCTATCAAAACTCAGATTGCTGAGACGCAACGCCAATCTTCTAAGATGCAGACACTTCCTCCTTTGACGATTCCGATGAAGCTTGCGACCCCGATGCCCACGCCGACCGCCGAGAAGTCTGGCATTAAAATCAATCTTGGTGGAGGCGTGAAGCGCAAATCTAGTGTTGACCACGGTTCGCGAGAGGGTACCCCGAAATCTATCAAGACTTCAAAGGCTGCCACGCCTGCCAGCGCGCCCTCACCCGCTGCTGCATCGCTGTCGAAGAAGGCGAATGGTACCGCGAAAGCGAAGAAACTTGTTAAGCTTCGATTTGGCATCGCTGGCTCGCGCAAAGTCGAGGCAATCATTAAGAAGCCCCACAAGCCAGACGCTCGGCCTGCGCCGATTGCGACATCAGGCTCGCTAGCAGGCTCATCCGCTTTATCGCAGTCACCAATGGGCGCCCAGAGCAGCTCTTTCTTCTCGCCTGCACCTCCTCAGAGCTTGACTTCGATGATGCCGCCCACCTCGATGAACGTTGGCGGGTTTAGAAGCTTCGGCGGTTCACCGGAAGTCGGAGCCTCGTTCACAGCTCCACCACCCGGGTCCGTCAGTCCAGCGCTCTCGGGAGCATTTTCGGGAAGTCCGCAGCCACTGTCAAGTCTGACGCGCTTGTCGCCAGGGACGAATGGTACAGCACCGACGACCGATATTGGAGGAAGCAGCATGGCTCCACCGCCACTACCGAAGAAGAAGCTCACCCTGAAGCTCTCGAACAAGTCCGGCGCCAGTCCCGCGCAGAGTCCAAAGGAGAGCCCGGACAGAACTTAGCATATTCAGTTGGGGTTCGGCGCTGATGATGCCAGGCGAGACATTGTCAAAGCTGCGGTGGGATAGCAGTCCCCTGCACTCTTTTATGATGTTGTCAAGATGTTGCGAAGTCGGAAGAGGTTAGGCATGCGCACACCAGCAGGCTTCACCGAGTGGTATTTGTATGCGCGAGCTTTCTCGTATGAGAGTACACCGGACGGGGAGGATATCTGAGGATGACAGCAGTCAGCAGCGGTTGCTGTTGCATTATATTTTAGCGACGGCGTTGGGGAGGGTTTTGGGAGAAAGAGGGAAGTCATCGGATATGATACCCTCGTTTGGAATGGACAAGTTACACTCGTCTGGAGAATGTTTGAGACAGGGCTACTGTAATACAGATATCAATCTTTTTGGGGGCGAACTCAAGGCCTCTTACTTGTATCGTGGTGCACCTTTCTTGTGATTGAATGCGCTGTGAGCGTTGAACGTGTCGACCGTCGGCATTGTTCTTATAGAGTTTACAACGCTTGGCTCGTGTCGCAGATTTTAAAGCGTCTGGCGTGCATACCGATTGCCATGTTTTATCGGCAGTGGATACCAATCCGCGTTACTGCTGGTGCGTGCTTGAAGACATTGAATTTCTCAGCAAATGTGCCGAGTCTTGCGCTGGAGATGCCGATGCTGCGAGGTCCGATGTCTGCTGCTGTCATGGTGGCTGGACGGAATTGAATGAACAGCCCGACGCTGTAGAATAAACTTTATATCAGATCAGATCGAACGAGTAACGCTGCCGAGGTAGTGATTCAACAAAAAAAAAAAAGGGAAAAACACCCCCTAAACGCTCAGGGCCTCTCGCGCTGCAAGGAGCTCGGGTTGGGTCTCTATCGCTGGCAGCTAGAAGAACGCTCAAATGCCTCCTTGGAATGTGATGAAGTTAGCGAACGTGGAGCTTTTCAACAACGAAACTCAAGTCCAGTTCCGCCTCGCGCTTTGGACCTATGAACGACCGTTCTCGAGATTAGCTGCCCCCTCGATGTGGTGTCTTGGGAGGCTACAAGGAGCTGCACGGCAGGTTCAATCTCTTGTACAACTATTCGGAAGGAGAGCAGCAGGAGGTTTCATCGTTTGCAGCCGGGCAATATTTTCTCCTTCGAATTGGCTTTCCAGTGACCGTCATGTCTGGCCTTGACTATTTCCGATACCATGCGCTTTTCGGAACCTGACGTCGCTATCCTTCCAAGTCGGACTTCCCAGGTCGAGGGTGTGATCGTTTGTCCGGGTGCAGGTGGATGTCTATCGATGTCTGGATACATGCCATCGTCTCGGCTGATGTCGGTGAAGAATGGTTCGTGTGCTGTCTGTTGTAGACCGGTCAGCTATGAATGGACGTCTTCCCTTGACGGAAAAGGCATACCACGCAGCATGTGGGAGGATTGTTCTTCTCTGCCTCTTCGCAGTACTCGTGTCGAATCGTGAAGTGTCCGCATTTCTGCTGTAGCACATGCTTGGGTGGGCCGTCTAGTGGATGAGTGGGTAGAGCGATTAAGTAGGTGGTAAGGAAGATTTGGCGATCGATTAGTCGTTCCAACGTCGCTGATGCTTCTAGTATCGTAGGTTCTGCGAAGATCAGTAGGCGCAGAGTCGGCTCTGGAGCGTTGAAAGGACATGAGCATATATATGACTACCGACGGTCTGGCACCCTGGAGGCGGGCGCGAGGGACGCAAGTCTAATGGACGCTAGTCCGGCATATTACTGCACGCTGGGTTGTTTGGCAACGGCATTGACCTCTTCAGACATTGCGAAGCCAATGAGCGCGGATTGGACGCTCGTCGCCGGTGTAGGTGACAGCCGTTGAGTCGAAAGCGTGATGTAGATTTGTTGTACACTCCATGCCGGGGAGATTCCGAGTGCGTCCCGACGCCAACTCCGTCTGGTAACTGGCGCCAAATGCCCGGCGGTGCAATAAGGTGGAGTCGGCGGAGGGCGTTGGACGTAGGGTATCGTGCCATCAAGACAGATGAGCGTCAGCTTTTTTGCAAAGCACTGGGCAGAGGCCGGCCATATGTTGCGCACTAGAAGACAGAGTGCATATATGACGATCAGTCGGCAGGGCAAGTGCTGTCCCGCGTGCATCGATACAACTTGCGGAAAGACAGGCGGTAATGATCAGAAACCTGTATCCGCTGCATACTGACTGGAGCGTGACGATTCTCGTATATGCTCACCTGTCGAGGCGGACGCAGGCTTCGGCATCATGAGGGGAGAGGGTGCGTGGTGAGTACATCTCGTAGGGCTCGCCAATGGCATCGAGGTGACGCGGAGCGGAAGTCCGACGGGTTTCGACCAGTCTGTCTGATCCCGGGCAAGACGTCTCAGCGACAGGGAGCGAACGACCTCAGGGTCCGGAGTCTAGACTGGACGATGGCCGGCAGTTCTTAGGCGATGATGTAGGTGGTAGTCTTGCGTTCGTCCCGTATGCGAGGAGGTCTTCTGGTCCAAGTCCCAGTCTATTCAACGTCGCCGCGCACGACGTTGACATCAGTAAGCAGAAACTCTGGCCAGAAGAACCTTGCGAAAAGATCAGATGGCTTTGCAGTGTTGTTCGGGTATTTTTGGCAGAGAAGAAAAGAAAAAGATTCACTTGGGCCTTGGCTGTGTGCTGACATGTGACGCGACCCGAGCACCTGGTCCACGGGACTTTGGTTGTCGCCAAGAGTATGCGGTCACTGTGGACGGGGGCCAGAACGAACGCCAGGGAAAACCCGGCATGTTCAGAGGACACTTCCGTAACCCACCGATTTTCTTCTCTGGCTTCCCAACTGCACGAACTCATACGCACATTGTCTCAGTCCTCTGCCTTGGCGCAACGAATCTGGTAGCTTTCGCTTTCCTACGATGTAAGATTCCAAAGAAAGGAGGTCCCACCTCGGAGACTTGACAATTTGCTGGAGCGAGGCGCTTCTCAGATGGCGCTGTATACGAGGTAAGACATCCATCCAGGCCCAAAAATATGGCAGGTGCTTCTCGCGCAACCACATATCCAAGGAGAATATGGCAAAGGCGCGGACTTGATGAGGGGCTTCTTGACGAAGAGTTTCTTGATGAGGGCCTTCTCGCAATGTCAATTCCCGAAGGAAGGCTGAACGATGGTCCCATCTGTTGCTGCCACGGAACATGCCGACGCGGTGCTGGTTGTCGCCCGTTCATCTGATCGAGCTCAATAACGATCGCCTAATCATACGCTCCCGCGCTCGGCTGACAGTTCCATACACCCATGATGCCACACCTCAACCTCCCTCTGGATCCTCCCATACATTTTTCCGGCCCACGGCGGAACTCGGCACCCCGCACCACCGGGTTGCTCGATGCTGAGTACACTCCGCGGAGCGCTACCTCCTACGGTCTTGACTCAAGTGCATCTGGGAGCCCGCGCCGCTGGGAGTTAAAGATCCGCAAGCGCGGACGCGGCAAATGCTCAGAGCTCGATATGGTTGGCCGATGAGCTTACAAGCTCACGACGGTAACTGTCACCGTTGCCGGAGTCGCTCGCCGGCTCGGCAAGCTACATACCGATCCACCTGCCACCAACTTGCCGGTGCCCTCCGGCCAGAACAGAGGCACCGCCCCAGCACAGCGGTGACTTTCCATGGTGTGCTTCCCCAATACGATCTTTGTGCTCTCCAATTCTCTGGGTATGGGGATGCAATCGCTGGGTCAGGGACCGCCTATAGTGAGACACTCTTTTTCATTGACAGATGGCCTCGCACAACGAACGCGAACCATAGTTCGAGGCCCTTGTTTGTCGTGGAAGCAGGAATTCGTCATCACCCGGCCTGGCTGATCTGAAAGATGTTGTAAAGACTGTCTTCCTGCCGTCTATATTATTTAATCTATTCCGCCCTACCAGGTCCGAAGACTGTCTCGAGTCTATCGTCAAACGCACTACTATCCGTTTACACTACATCCTACGAAACACACTATACACATCCGCCGCCATGTCTCCAACGGCTCCCATGTTGGCGCAGAGTGAATCCAAAGCCATGTTCTTCTCTCGACTTGGGCTCGACGAGCGGAATAAGTCGCATCGACAACTTTACTCCTTCATGAAGGTACATATTGCACATGTCAAATCATTCATATCGAACACAGTGTTCTGATTCGAATTCCAGGAAGAGGCAGCGGGCGCATGGAAACGCATGACAGGCACCCGAGAGTCATTGGCTCCTCAGTACAAGAATGATCTGTCGGTCCAATCACCGTACACTTTCAATCAGATCGACGAGAAGGTCATTCAGCTGGAAATCATTGCAATACATCGAAGAGCACGATCGCAAACGAAATTCATATACGATCTCGGACGGGACTTTTACGACGGCCACGAGGAGAACTGGATCATCAGATGGCTGCTATGGTGAGTCCATGTCTCAATCTGCTCCAATTAGCACATTGTACTTACCATCACTAGGCATGTCTTTCGATACCGTGATGATCGCAACTCGACCAGCCGCCGTATGGCAAGGTCGTACGCCGGGTCGGGGAGTCCAAGCTCAACATCATCGTTCTCTTCGTCGTCGTATGATCGCGGCGCCTCAGTGGAGTCCACGACCGTCACAGAAGCCCTGTACAGCGGCTCTCCGAGAACTGCGGTATCCAGCAGCCACAGTGTCTGCTCATGCGGCCGAAGTCGAGAAAGCAGCAATGAGGCATCAAGCCGGTTTTGGGACCCTGTCCGCGACTGTTACAGGACATGAAAGTCTACTGATGCCTGAAGAATATGGATGAAATCGACGGGTCTCTTTGCGCATTCTACCACATCGGTCGACATGTGTGCTGGCACCATATCCGAACGACCTACGGCTTTGCCATACCTCTATCCCGCCCACCTGGTCGACGGAGCCTTCTACATTGCAAGCTCCTCGATCAAGGACGAGGCCTGCTGGGCGGTGAAACATCATGGTTCGACCCGAGCCAGACTCGATGTCGATTCGCGGAAGTTCGGGTGGCATACCGACCACGAAATCGGAAAATTACGGACTGCCACATAAGTCCGCTCTCCATGATCACATCGACATCGCTTGACCGAATAAGAGCAACCCTGCCACAGTCGATTGAATGGTGACAATGAGCAAAGGATGGCTACGGTGTACATTATCTACCTTGCATCATTTGTACGAATATAGAAGAATATAGGGAGATTGATGGTATTATGAAAATATGTATTCATGCATGGACGATTTTGCCAGAGCTTCAACTTTCCGTCCATACGGCTGTGCTCTTCGGTCTCAACACTGCTTTGCTCCTCGGTCTCAAGTTTGCATCGTCTTCCCGTCCATCCCAACCGTCTCCCATTGAAAACCTACTCCGCTCTGTTCTTTTTCCAATAGATCTTACCTTGGTGAGCCGCACAATATGCGCGCAGATCAAGCACGAATTCCCAAACTTGAACAATCAACCAGATCGGCAGCACCGGCAGCAGCAGATCAACCCAACGGCGGGTCACCGTCGTTGACAGCTTGCAAACTCTGACCACGAGCTCTACCAAACTACCTCCTAGGATGCTAGGTACAACCCACAAAGCAGACAGACTTCTACCGGAAGACCCGAGTCATGGAATCCCGAAGAGGGTGTGTATTAGTCAACCACGCTGGACGACACCGGATGTCGTAAAGGTTTTCTGGCGTCCCGCTGGACTGGTCCCTGGTAGTTCTATAATACGTGCGTGGTTGTTCGGAACGTGGCTGAGACAACCACCGGCGTGAAGCCAACCTTTTTCTGCTTGCCTCCGGCCGGCGGAGTCCGGCATGCCACGCAAGAGCCGTTGATCAACACTTGGCGTCCGGTGCTTCAAGGGTTGGAGTTGGAGTCTGGTCAGATTCTTGGCCCCCAAACCCAAACCCGAACCCTAAGAGATTTACTTCTACTTCACTCTACCAACGAAACAACCTCGACTACATGACCTCTTTGACTACAACCGCCATCCTCGATCACTACACCAGCATTGCAACGTCCAGACTCTTCTGATGTCGCAGACGAAGGCTCTCGACCATAACATGGCCGTACCAACGCCGCCTTCCGAGGGTGGCTGGAAGAATTTGCAACAATGTCTCAGCCGTCGATTCACGCCCCTGGGCCGAGGAAAAAAAAATACACCTCCGATTCTCCGATGCAAGAAGCTGATGTGTGCACAACTCTGCCACCCGGGGACATAACGTCTGACGTTGCCGTGATCCGACGGCTCTGAGACCGCTGAAAACTGCCGCGTCGGGATCTGTACGAGCCCAGAAAACATCATGATGAGAACATGATCGCCCTGGGCGTTCCGAGACATTGCGAATCATGGAGACGCTGTACGATCTTGTCGTCGATCCTAAGATCTGGGAATGACAGAGCCGGCATGCGCATGCGATTTCCCTCAGTTGCCGAGCGCAAGCCGCTGGACAGTTGCCGACCCGACCATGATCACGATGCGCCGTGTGTTTACTGTTCTGACAGTTTTTTAAAATCCCAGACACGGCTCGGCGCTTCTTCTCTTAGCCGCCGACAAATCGGCTTGTGATGTCCGGATTGGGAAGTTGTGCATTCCCCCATCGATGGCGATGCCAGTGCACTGCGCCAAAAGCGCCTGCGGACCCTTCAGTTCGAGGCCTCAGTTCGAGGCCTTAGGCGCCAACCTGGCGATGACGACCCTAGGTCTAGAGCGACGACACACGAGCATCGTGACGACCGTGGCTTGAGCCTGGGCTGCAGACGACACTTGACCGAAATCAAGTTGGTTGACCACAACCGATCGACTTTCAACGCTACTCGCGTCCAGCGCATACCCACCCTGCCACAAGGGCTTCGGACTCGTCAAATAGCATGAGTCTGGCCCGACGGTGGCCGTGCGTGTCGAATTTGAGAAACGAGTGCGAATCGAGAGAAGTGATTTGAAAAAAAGATGCCAAGTCCAATTTGCAATACACTATGCTCTCAAGGCGTGCCAAGAGGGCTGGTCGAGACGCCGACCGACGACGACCGTCACCTTGCAGAAAATCTATCGCCTTCTTCTCCAGATTTTTGCTTGGCCGCTGTCATGATGAAGCCAGATTCCGACATGCTATGCAATGCAACGCGACTCGAACTCATTTCCCTTCGATGGGTCTCCCATGGGTCGGTCTCCTTCAGTCATCATAAAAAAAATCATCATTCCCCCAAACGCCGCGCAAATGCAACAAGCCCAAAGAAACATCGCTATGATATCGCTGCCAGTATTTCAATCTAAGCACCGTTGCCGTTGTATGCACTGAGGGAAGATGTCAGTCAGGTTTGGAGAAGGAATACCGATTTTGATAACGACTCACAGGTAGTTGGGGCTGCCGGAGCCTGGGCCAACGATGACATTCTTGGTCGACAGCGACTGAATGCGCTGGCACAAAGCCGCTGGCGTGCGGGTTCCCTCAAGAGCGATCAAGTAGGCCGCGAGACCAGCGACGTGAGGGCAAGCCATGCTGGTGCCGGAGATGGTGCGAGTAGCGGTGCTGGAGCCGATCCAGGTGGAGAGAATGTTGGTGCCCGGAGCGAAGATGTCGACGAGGGAGCCGAAGTTGGAGAACGTAGAGCGGTTGTCGTTGATGTCGGTGGCTCCGACCGTGCAGGCGGAGGCCTCGGATGCAGGGGAGAAGTTGGCGGCGTTGGCGTTGTCGTTGCCCGCGGCGACGGCGACAAAGATGCCGGCACTGACGGCATTGCGGATGGCGTTGTTGGAGGTTTGGGAGAAGGGGCTGCCGAGAGACATGGAGAAGACGGAGCGACCGACACCACCGCGAGTCCTGGCGTCGTTGACGGCCCACTCGATTCCGTTGATGATTCCAGTGAGAGTGCCAGATCCGCTGCTGCTGAGGACCTTGACGCCGATGACGGTCGCACGCTTGGCTACGCCGTAGGTGGTACCGGCCGCAGTGCCGGAGCAGTGCGTGCCGTGGCCGTTACCATCTGCGATCGACTCGCCGGAGATGAAGTTGGCACCCTGGATCGCACGGCCGCCGAAGTCCTGGTGAGCAGAGTTGACTCCCGTGTCGAGGACGTAGATGTTGACGCCCTGGCCAGCGGTGCTGTCGTATCGGTAGGTGCTACCACCTCGAGAACGGGAGGAGATGCGAGAAAGACCCCAGGTCGTTGGGTTCTGGCTGACGAGGGCGCGTTGCTGAATGTCGGCGATGTCGGCCGCGGGAGCGTATGCAGTGACCACCACGTCGGATTCGATGCGTTTGAGCTCGTCCATGCCGGCGAGTGCATCGACTGTGCTGTCGTCACCCTTGAAGGCGAAGCCCTTGAACTTTCCAATGGTGTAAGTGGTCTCCGGCTCGATACCAGTGGACTCCTTCACAGAGGCGAGGACAGCATCGAGGTTCTGGCCGTCTTCGAGTTCAACGATCCATGAGTCTGCGATGCGTTGGATGCCTGCTTCTTGCCTCCGGTCGATGGTAGGGGCGGCGAGGACCGCTGGCAGAGCCAAGAGGAGATTGAGTGCGAACTGCATGATGAGATGTGTAGTGTGGAGTGGTGTGGAATGAGGAAGAGAGAGACAGTGTGCAGAGAGCAGATGGTTTTGATAAAGGTGATGTTGGATGATGGCTGGACTTCTCAACGATAGAGGAGGCTGTACTTATACAAAACCGTTTGACCTACCTCGCGACGCCAACGGTATACCCACCACGCGGCAAGGAACCACCACGTTGTGGCTAAGCGACGTTTGCAACGCGCGAACGGCGTGCAGCAACCTCGTGAAGTCCCGGTCTGGTTGACAAGTCGGGACTTGATTTGCAGGTTTGGTGAAGCTGCAGGTCCATCATGCTGCTCCGGATCTAAAGATGCTCCACTCACAGCACGACATGCAGTGTGGGATCTTGTTAGCGGGTCATAGACGCTTGAGAACTTGCCTATTGCGGAGTAGAGGGATGCGAATCAAGAAGGTCGTCCAGGGCAAATCATGCGGATCTGCTGTGCGACCTGATCTGTCAGACCTGTGATAGGTGGGATCAGTTGTAGTTCGTCGCTTCCATGCCCGCGTGTCTGGTTCTCTTGGGACATTCAAGCCCGCCTGATCAACCAAACCAAAGTGTAGCAACTTGGCGAGGGTGTGATCGTCAAGTTGTAAAGTCGAATGTGGGAGGAGACAAGACATGCCAAGCTCGACGCTTTGTCCGTCTTTAGCTAGTTGCCGTTCGGCTGATGGCGACTGTACCAACATCTCTATCCAGCCACTGATGAGAGGGCTTGATGTGCTTCACCTGCCATCTTAAGTTAGCATGAGCTGTCGTAGGAAGAAGACAAGCATGGACTTGTCAGTTCGCTACCCAGTCAAACTGCGAGAATGATGCAGCCATGCCCTGCTTGACTGGTCGTCGTATGGTCGGATGCTACATTGTGGTTCCGGTCTGAACACACACCTCAATGGAAATGCTGGCCACTCCAAGGTCATGACGGACGGATTCGGATTTGGCTGATGGATGGCAAAACCTGGTGGGCGGCGAATTCCGTTATCCAGCCAAGTGCAGACGTGCGTGCGGAGACCGCAATGGAGGATCGGCTCTGCGGTCGGCCATTCAGGACGTGGTCTGCCGAGCTGCTGTTCGTATGCATGGAGGCGGGCAACGTTGCATAACGGCCGAGCTGCAAGCCACCTCAAGCCACCGGCAGTTCGCCAATTCATCACTGTCTTCATGCAGTGAACCGACCGGTCATGATAAGCAAGCGGGAAGTCGAGTTTCAGCAGGTCTCGGATCCATGGTCATTTTCGGGACGGTCGCCGGAGGTTCACAATCTCGAGTAGCGACACAGTTGACAGCAGCTCTCTTCGTGATGTCGTGCAGTGTGTTGGCAAACACCATCTTCGTAGCTCGCGCAGATGTGGCGCTGAATTCTTAGTATCCAGATCGAGCCATGCTTGAACAGGAAGGTTGTGACTTCACACTTTTCCCCATCAGCGCGTGGCGGATCTCGCTTGACGCAAGGCACACATGCTCGGCTGATAGTGCTCGCTGGTTGTGTAGATCCTCCAGGAAGTCGGATCCTCCACTGGTAAAATCCCCGCTGCAGGTCCTAGACTCCTTCTCCAGCAATCTCGTGGCCGATCTGCAGCCACGGTTCAATGTCCTTTCACGACAGATTGGAGTAATGCGAGCATTTACTGATGTGGTTGTCTGTTCTCGAGGCTCACGTCAATTACCGCTTTGAGATTTCTGCCCGGATTGCTTATCGGATTAGAGTGCAATATCGGAGCTAGCACGGTATGGCGCCTCAGAGATGATCCACCCCGTGATCCCCAAATGGAAGCCAAAAGACGCTAGAAGGCGCACGCCGGCCTGGGTCTGAGATTAGAAGGTGGTTGCAAATGTGCATCTGAAAGTATTGGAAAAGGTCTTGGTAATGCCGTTCCGAGTAAGAGTATCTCATGCACTATCGGCAACGTATTGGAAAACCGCGGCTTTGGCATCCGTATCAACGGGGATAGGACAATAGTGCGATAGCTGCCCTCGGCATCGACAGTGTCCAAACTGCTGACGGCGGTCGGTCATACTTGGGAGAGCATGGCAATATACTCGGCTCCGTGTTTGAGCTTCTTGTTCTAGACGCCGTGCAAGGACCGAGACGCCCAAGCATGCATTGCACGACTGTCGACAAACCGAGTGCGGCCGGATGGAGGTCGATCGATTTTCGGGCAATCGACCGTCGTCGCCCACTGTTTCATGGAGACGACTTTGGCCTCAATTGTCGCTGTATTGGGCATATCGAAGTTGTACGAAGCATGGGACCAAGCTCCGGTCGCGGTGTGGGTGGGTCGTTTCAGGAACCCGCTTTGACAACATCGGCGAGGCAGGCCTCATGCCCAAAGCCTGAAGTCGGAGAATGCGTCTCAAGTCCGAACTGACGTGATGAGCGATGAGGCAGAAGGAATATCCACGGCACTCATATTCGTGGTTGGTTTGATGTCTTAGAAATGGTGGTGGCGAGGGATGGAAAGAATGGTAACGGACAGCCGCTCGGTACGGCCCGTAGCCTCCGAAGGCCGCAGTCTGTCCTTCCTCGAACAACCTCCCGTCTCCCATGCTGTATTGAAAATCCATCGAAACGAGAATGAGAGCGTAAAGTATGCCTCAGCTCATCGGCGTGGAGGAGCGAAGCACCTGTAATGTCTTCACGATATTACCGCTCGATGTTGCCGCTATGGATGCCTGATAGCCTGTGTCAGCATAGCTTGACGGGCAGGGCGACTGGCGGCTGGTTCAACGAACGATAATCATCGCCTGCATACAGGATGTCAAGAGAATCGTAACGGCGCTTGTCACGATCTCTAGGCTCCGCTTTGCACTGGCAGGTTCTCAGCCGCTGAGCGTGTTCCTAGAAGACAGAGGTAAGATGTGACGGCCTGTGACAAGGTACGAACGATATCCCGTGGGTTGCATATGAGAAGTCGTGCTTACGCCGTCGATAACTCAATCCACGCCCGCTCCTGGCACAATGGAATGGCTCAACTCCTCGGTAGTGTCTTGAGGGAAGCGGGCACTACTTCATGCTTTCAGTCCACAGTCTGTACGGCCGACGGTCGATGCTCAGGGAATCCGCATTGCCTCTTGGGAACAATGAACGGCCCTCATCCCTGTGAAAACACGACGCACGGATCTGACGATTCGGAAGCTGACTGTGAGCATCCGCTCGCATCCGTGAGAGCAACAAAACGCGATTCGCACTGCCCAAAACACTGCATCCCTACACCGGAAATTGCGGACTGCAAACCCAGGAAATCATGACCATGAGCCATGATTCGGCCCAATGATGCACTTTGGCATGCCTCCACGATCAATTCTGGGCCGTTGTTGCGACGAACCAGCAACATGGATCTTCCTCCACACCCGCTTCAGCGGGAAGGCTGATAAAGAGACGTCGATTCCTCCTGGAAACTCCTCATCCCATCTTCACGTCTCGCAACCAAAATCGAAGACCAAGAGATAACGCCCTCCAACCACTCAGCCCAGCACTCGACAACCACTCAGACAACGACTCCAAACTCGACTTCCGAGCCCAAAATGCAATTCAACCTTTTCTTCCTCACCGCCCTCGCCGGCTTCCTCTTCCACCCAACCCAAGTCCTCGCTCTCAAAGACCACGGGCATTGCAGTAAGAGCTCACCCAGCTGCGTCGGAGCAAAACCAGAGGCGTACTGTTCCTGCACCACGGTAGTCGGCAACACCGTCAAAGGCATCGATGGTACATGCGGGACCAATGGTGTACGTCTTCAATATTGTGCTGACTCCCGATTGACATGTTCACGCTGACATTTTCAAGCTCTGTTACTACGACAAATAGACGAGTACCGACAAACACCTCGTCAACGGTGCATCCGCTTCAACCTGCCGGGTTCCTTCCGATGGTTGCGATCAAGTCAAACGGGTGCATTGTGTTGGGACAGTCGACGTGCTCCAGCAAATGATGGCGGAATTGGAGGACGCGGCGGCGGAAGGAGCGAGGGAGATGAATGATGCCAGTGGTTCAACAAACCCGCACTGTCGCCGAGCTTCAGACATGGTGTATTCATCAATCATCTCTTTCGACAGACGTTCCGTACAACAGAGCCATCGCGCTCTGGAAGCACTGCCACGAACCCGTCTCGTCCGTCCCTGAAGCGTTTGACTATTTGGTAAGCTCCTTCAAGCAGTCTGCTCATGACGATGAGCCACTTTCAACTTCTTTCGATTCTCACTGCCCTGTCTTCGCGCTGCCTGACTCTTGCACTGCCCTGCTCACGCACCGCCCGTCCTGCTGTCTTTGCGAATTCGTGGGACATGGTTCAAGTCACCGGGCTAAAATGGCACGAACTATCGGCAATTCGATCCATGCCTTCACGGAGCAAGCCGACTTTACTAATCCTTGCTTTTAAAGCCAGCGTTTCTGCATCCCTACATTTCGTATTCCCATCCCAGCATGTCTTTGAAATGAACCCAAAAATACTCAAAGTTCGCGATCATCAATGCCTCATGCCTCATGGGGCCGTGCAGCGACTAGAGCATCATGCCATCGTTCCACCTCACCAATGGGATGTATAAGTCCACCTGAATTCCCTCCATAACAAGCGACTCTTTCCTCCAACATCAACCTTCCTTACTGCCAGGGACAACACCTTCACCTCACTCACCAAACCCACCCACCAAACACCCCAAAAATGCAATTCACCAACCTCGTCTACATCGCCGCCCTCGCCGGCCTCTTCACCACCGAAGTCTTCGCCCTCAAATCGCACTGCATCAACTACCTCTGCAACGGCAAAAACGCTCACACACCGTGCACGTGCGCCGTCCAGGTCATCAAAGGGGTGGGTCGAGGTAGGCACAAAGAGTGGATCGAGGACAAGGGTGCTTGCGGACACAAGGATTTGGTAAGTTTCTTCTTTGGTGTTGTTGTGTGTTTGTTTGAGTGTTTTGTTTGTGGGATTTCTTTTTTCGGGCTGACGTTGTTTTCTTTCGATAGCACTGCGAGACGTAGAGGAGCTGCGAGGGATTGCAGAAACTGGGTGGGAAGGATGTCGAAACGCGACGACGACGAATGGAGCATGCGGGTGGACCGTGTCTGGGTCGGAAGGGAGGCTATGGGCGACGTTGCCACGGTTTGTGAAGATGTGATGGACCGCGCTCTGATCGGAAAGAAGTCAGCGGATGGACGACCGCCGTGGTGTGTGGAGATGTGGCGGACGAGGAGATGGATCGCATGAATGTTGTCTTGATGTACAATGTGCATTGAACATCGGGTGCAATACAGAATGGCCATTGGTGCTTTTCGACCTCCCGCAATCTTTCTGTGCTTTTCTTGTCGAATGGGAAATTTGCACATCGCTCCGACCTTTCGCATCAGTCTGCTAAATCTGATCAGTCATGTAGTCTGGTAATGTACGCTGAACTTGTGCGACCAGCGGAAGCTACATCCACCTTGCCCATCTCCGTACCAACTAATTCGCCCTCCCGCCAATCTCATACAGCTCGACCACGACCCAATTTTTGTCAATCGTCACCGGCAGGTTATTGGCCGCCTGCCCAGCAGCACCCTCAGCGATCAACTCGTTCAGCTCCTCCAACCGACCAGCCGAGCGATTGACCCACAAGTGAATCCCACCTTTCTCAACATCGACACCGTGAAACAGCATGTACGTATCACTTCCGGGACTGTCGCCCGCCACGAGGATCGGCAACTTCCACTCGTCGATGTAGGTCAGGATCGCAGCCCATTTGCCAGAGAACCAGGTCGCTGGAGTCCAGAGGTAGGTGCCGACGACCAAGTCGAGGTTGGCGGTTTCGTTGTACGTGCCTTCGGTGATTTGCTTGCGGGATGTCGTCTTGTTGCCGGAGATTCGGTCCTCGAGAAGGGTGGTCACTCCAATGACGTTCTCGGGCTTGACGTTGTAGCCGTACTTTGGATCCGAAGCGACCATGCGCACGAGCTCTTCGTGGGCAGCAGTGAGGACGTAGACTTCGATGCCGTTTTCCATGAGGCCGTTGTAGAGCTCCTGTTGGCCTGGGAGGAGGACTGGCGGGGAGACTTCATCGTCCACGATCTCATCGCCGTCCCAGTACCGTGTCGGAATGGTCTGGTTATACGACATGAGCTCGTCGACGTGGACTTTCAGCTCGCGGAGGGTGAAGCCGGAGAAGATCTGGGCGGCCCACGGGTAGCAGATCAGGTCATCGAGCTCGCACAGACGGTAGTAGTAGCTGAACAGAGTCTCCGTGTATTCCTCGGTGTCCTTGAACGGGATGAGCTTGAGCGTGGAGTCCATGGTCCGGCGAGTGAGGATGCCTTTGTTCTCCAGGAACGGCAGCAGCGACTCTTCCAAGTCAAATTGGTAGCTCGTGTTGTCCATGTCGAACGCAGCAAAGTTGCTCTGGTTGGCATTCGCTGCGATCATCTTGTTGAGAGACATGGCGGCCTCGACTGGCCAGTGAGTGAAGTTGACTGGAGCATATTGTGAGGGAGAAGACTGGGCAGAAGGCAGTACGCACAGCGCTGCTGCGAGGATACTGAACTGGAGATGCATGCTGACGAGAGACGTTGTGCGTGAATAGTCGATTGAGCTGACGGAGACAAGAAGGAAGACCACTCACTCGTTCCGCAAGCATTCATCAAGTGCTCCTTCACATATGCAGACTAGAAAGCTTTTCCTCCGGCCGTCATCTCGCCTCTGATATGGCCTATGGAATCTGCTTGGATGTCGTCCTAGCGGCTTCATCGATTGGCCACTTTGTACATTGAGAGGTTCACGGCACGAGCTAAGCAGCGTTCAGGCGAGCTTGGCCGACGTGCCATCGCTATCACGCTGCCTTGGCGTATTCGCTTTTTGGCAAGAGCTCACGTGGTGCGGCTGTGCCTTTTGGATGTCTTCGTCATCTCGCCGGAGAGCGGTCTTCCCGCCCAAGTTACCAGACGCACTCATGCTCTCGTGGAGAGATTTGGTCTCATAGGAGCATCCGCTCATGATGGCCAAGGTACAACTCTCGCCGTGAGGATCCAATGGATTTGCCATAAACGCCAAGTGCAGCGGAGTTGGTCGAGTCCTAATGGGCCGAGTTGCACGAAGTCGATGTTGACGGGATGTTTGGAACGAGGCTTCGAGTCGGTCCATTCAAAATTTGATGGTCTCCCATGAAAAGCCGTCTGTGCTCCCATCCGTGGACTTCCTCCCGTCTTTCGCAACCTCACTCACCACCATGAAGTCTCGCAGAACGGCGAAAGCGAAGCACAAGGTCTTCATCGGCATTTGATGAAGTCGAGCCTTCTGCTTCGCCTCCACGAATCGACACTCTCACGCCTGACGTGACCCATTCGACGGCAATCTTCTGCGAGGCGACTGATCAAGCGGATAAATAAACAGCGATGAAGGTACTCATGTTACCGTGTGGCCTCCACGACGGCTTCCTCCCAAGGCCGAGAAGCTTGACATTCACATGCGTCCTCCCATCCTCGGCCGAGCACGAATGACGAGCAACTCGAAGGAAGTGGAGCTTGTAAGAGGGGTCGACGATCATGTCCTCAATGCTGCTACCGTTACTCGTTCCTCTCGTCAGATCGCTCTCACTTCACTTGTAACACCGCTAGGTACAGAAACCTCTATGCGAATACCATCCCCAACCTCCGCCAACCCACCAACATGCCAGTCACGACCAACACCGGAGGCAACTCTTTCCTCGAGCGAGTCTACAACGTTTCCGATCCGGAAGAGCTCAAGCATCTGTACGATGAATGGGCCGACACCTACGACAGCGGCGTTCTCGATCCCACTCAAGACTACGTGGCACCCACCTTTGTCGCCCAAGCCGTGGTTTCAGCCTACGGAAGCATAGAGAACGCCAAGATTCTCGATGCCGGCTGTGGCACTGGTCTATCTGGAATCCCATTACACAAAGCCGGAGCGAGGAATATCGACGGCGTGGATCTTTCCGAGGGCATGCTCAAAGTAGCGAGGAAGCTGAGAATATACACAGACCTCGCAACTGCGGATTTGTCGAAGCCGATCGAGAAGCCTGATGGATCATATGACATCGTGGTGTGCGTAGGCACTCTCACCCACGGCCATGTCGGGCCTCGTCCAGCGCTTGAGGAGATGGCGAGGATAACGAAGCAAGGCGGCCTCGTGGTCTCGACCATCCTGGACGATATTTGGGAAGAGCATGGCTTTGCGACGGAGGTTGACAGGTTGAAGAGCGAGGGTTTGATCGAAGTCGTCAGCAATGAGAGCAAGGACTATAGGCCGGGTGCGAAAGTCACCGCGAAGATCCTCGTGTTGCGAAAGAAGTAGTGCGTGCGTGAGTGATGTGGAGTGAGAACCTTCAACACCGTCGAGGAATGAGGACAAGCCAGGGACGTGGCGTACGTTGCTCCTGATATCAGGGAGCTGCACGCTGTCTTCAACAAGCAGTCTGGAGTGCAGCGATCGAGTGACGTGACGACTGGCCGTAGTACGAACAAATGCAGGACAGCCCAATGCGACAATGCCTGCCATTTTACCTAATGTCGCGTGAAGAGAGAATTGTGATTCATCGTCGGGGACTACTGACAGCGTCAAAGGTCAAAGGGCAATGTACGACAATGATAAGTATCACCGGCAAGTTGAAATAGTGAAAGACGTTCGCTACTAAGATACGACCAATCTGTAGGTAATTGAGCAACATATCAATCGCCCGAATCCACGCTTTCTCCGAGATTCACATATTCACCTCCTCAAACGGCCTTCTTGGTCTCAGCATAAGCCGCACGCACACCAGCCTCCAAGTCCCAGCTGATCTTCCCAAACTGCAGCAGAATCGCATCAAAGACCCCCACGTTATCGACATTCACCAACGTGCCCGCAATAGTCGAGTGCAAATGATCCTTGTCCATCCGCGAGAAGCTCTCATAAAACAATCTCGGCTGCTCATAGTCGACGCTTTCATCCAGCTTGGACTCCCAGTACACCGACTTGTTCCCCGTCTCGACGTCGATGGTCGTAGCGTCACGATCGACGACGTTGATCGGGTCGATGAATTCAGCGGGAAAATTCTTGCGGGAACCTTGATTGCCGACCTGCGAGAGGTGGCCGTCGCGGTCGAAATTGGCGACGCTGAAGATGGGGCTGTTGACGGGGATGTCGTCGGCGTTGGCGCCGAGACGATAGCGGCTGGCGTCGCCGTAGGCCTGGGAAGACGTTGGTAAGTGCGGTTATGGGATGGTACGAGGACGTGGACTTACGAAGAGTCGAGACTGCAGGACTGGATCGGCGGACGGCTCCCACCCAGGGATCATGTTTCCGGGAGTGAAGTGAGACTGCTCGATCTCGGCGAAGTAGTTGGATGGGTTCTGGGTGAGCGTGATGCGGCCGATCTGTTGACTGTCAGTAGGATTTTTTTTTTGTTGGTTCAGGAGAGGGAGTGCAGTATACCTCGTGGTAGGTGACGTTGAGCCAGTCCTTGGTCAGGTCAAGGATATCGTAGCGGTAGTTGGCTGCCTCCTCCTCGGTCATGGTGGCGATGCCGACGGTCCAGGAAGGATAGTCGCCGCTTTCGATGGCGTCGTACAGCTCTTTGGTGGCCCATGCATCGTTGTCGCCGGAGACCTTCAGCGTTTCACGCAGCGTGAGTCTTCTCGAGAAACTCACTTTATCCCCTGGTCGCTAGACACCTGCCCGCGGGTGTAGACGAAACTGCCGTCGTCCTGGACAAGTTTGTAAGTATGTCTGTGAGGTTTGGCCGGCGTTTGCATGAGTTTCGGAGTAGACCGATCCACTTGGCACCTGTTCGTACACACGAGGCGGCCTCTATCTGTGCCACCACGGAAGTGGTGTAATGCCAGACTGCCAAGGACAATGCTGGAAGGTGGGAGCAATCAGCGTGGTCGGATTAGTCCATGGAAAGGTTTACCAGTCATGCAGGTCCCGGTCAAACTGCGAGGTTGTGATGAGGGATCTGGTTGCAGTGCAAATGTCTCGGCGGCCCTCAAAAGGATCAATCATCAGCGGTCCGCGTGTTCCTCGCACCGAACTCACCTTTTCGGGAAGTTCAGACATAGCAGCAATGAGCACGCCAATGCTGGAGACTGCTTAAGACTTAATAGACGCCCTTGGCATGGCGAATAACAGGACGCGGGATTGCTATCACATCTTGACCCATGTACATGAGCGGCCAGTAAACTCATTTGCATTTTGTGAAAACCCTGTTCGATCTTTGGATCTGGCTCTGTCCGTTACGGCCAGTCCGATCATGTACCAGAGTCAGCGGCCAGGAGAGAAGGTCTTTGCATTTGTCCATGTTCAAGCGGAAATATCACAAAGCTAATGACAGCGGCTTGACGGAAACCGCATTTCAAAGTACAACCACAAGATCATCACCGCTGCTCCTTCTCCTCCCTGTCGCGAGGCGGAGTTGATCTTCTGACTCCCCTCGAAGGCGCAGACCTCCTAGTAGGACCTCTCCGCGGTGGCGTGTCACCCGTGTGATCGATGGCGTCTTGCACGCTTTGCCCTGCTCCCGCACGACTAGCACTGTCTGTTCGATTCGCCGTCGGTCTGCTCGCAGTGCCCCTTTGCACTCCCGGCGGCGTGAGTGGTGATGGCACGGGTCTCTGGACTGAATTCAAGCCAAAATCACCCAGGCGACCCGAAAATGAGCCCCCGGCACCACTCGCGCTGGTTGCTGGAGGATTGGCAGTTCGCGCGTCAGTATATGGCACCGGTCGTCTCGGCACAGTATTTGGTGATCCAAACGGTCGTGCCTGCGTACGCTCCGGAGCCTGCTGCGACTGTTGTCCCTGCACGTTGGCTGCTCCTCTTCCGACTGCTGCGATCAAGGCCGCGGCCGTCGGATCGGAAGCTCCAGCGTGGCTGGTACTTTCGGGGTAGTTCATGCCTTGGTAAGTGGATGGTCGAGGGGGCTCGTCTTGAGGCCTGGCTGGTGCTCTGTCACGTTGAGCCGTGCCATTTGCAACGACATCCAACATTTCGGCTCCAGGTCGCCGGGTTTGGGGTCGAGGTGCTGGAGGTGGATTCGGTGCATCCTGACGGCTAGTCGCTGCAGCACCTCCTTCTGCGGCGCTGACTCTTCGTCTTTTCGATTCGGGCTCGGGCTGGTTCCCACGATTGATGTTGTTGGCTGCAGTGGGTACCACGGGTCTCCTTGCAGGCGGTCCTGCGGGATTCCTTGCAGCGAGAGCAGCGGCTCTGGCTTGTCTCTCTGCGGGCTTGGCCAAGTCGGCAGACCGACCCGGTGGACCCCCCAGACTGCTGTCCGAGCTGGAATCATCGCGCTCTCTCTTGACTCTCGGCTTGGGCGGCGCAGGGCGTGGACCCGGAATCGTTACATCACGCAACATGGCGCCTATAAAGAAATCATCGGTGTTGGCCTTGACAGGAAACCTTCGGTATTGGTCATCTCCTAATGGAGCGAATCGCAAACCCTGGGAAAGGTCTTTCGCGACCCCGTTCGCTCCATTGGTAAACCAATTGATGTGTTCCAGCAGCTGGTCGAATGATGGACGGTCTTGCGGCAGCCGGGCCTGGCAGCGCATGATCAGATTCAGCAGATTATCGCTGTAGTTGGTGACGTATCTCGGTCCGAGGCTTGCGAACGGCCGAACGTCTTCTGTGGTGATGAATTTGGTGATGGGATCGTAGGTTTCCGAGTATTTCACGTCCATACCACCGCCTGTCAGTAGATTTCGCATGATGCTGCCTACGCCCCAGACGTTGGTCTTGGTTGAGACACGGACCTCTTCCGGGACACCACGCAGGTTCGTGGTGCATACTTCCTGCTTTGGCGTTAGGAGCTGACTTGCATTGATGAGCAGGTGCGTACGTACTGGTGCGAGAGTGCCATTCTTGAGGAAGAATGCATATCTCGAAGTGGGCACTTCAGGTTTTGGGAAGACTGAGATGCCAAAATCGCCGATCTGGTGATATGTTAGGATGATGGACAGGAGGGAAATTCGACTCGGAGCCGGGAGTCATCTCACCTTTGCCGACTGGTAACCCCTGAACTCGCCACTCGTGTTCGTACTGAAGAAGACTTTGCGCGATCTGTCAGCTACAGGCGGACATTTTCAGCGATTGGTAGGCAGTCGTTACCATTCGGACCTTTCAGATCCCGGTGAACTATGAGTTCCCAGCCCTCAACGGCTTGCTCGAGATCTCCCCGTTCCATGAGAATACCGGCCTTCACCAGGTTGTAGAACACACTCCATGCGAAGGGCTCACCAACGAAAGTTCGCACCACTGTTTGGGTCCCGAGGTACTTCCGGGCAAAATCATAGAGGTCGCCGAAAGGACTAGATTCGCCAGGGAGTCAGTTGAAAGACCCACGGGTGTTAAAATGGGAGAGGCAAAACGTACCACATCTCCATGTACAGTCGGTAGCGTCTGATTTTCGGTGTTCGATCGATGGCCCAGTTGCGAAGCTTCACAATCGAGTGAGATGCCTCCGGGATCTTCTGTAGCCTCAGCATTGCCTCTACTCTGCGATGCCGTCAGTCGTTGATCGTGGCTTTGACCTGGAGCTTGCCATTCACTCACTCGGTCGGTGTCCCATCCGCGGTGAAATCGATTGCAGATCCATATTCTGAAGTCTTGATAACAAGTCGCTGAGAAAGATTAACATGCTTGACCTTCTGCCTTGAAAGGATACTACTCACATCCACAATAGCTCCACGATGATCTTGCTTGAGCCACAAGTGAGCCTCGCCATACGTGCCTTCACCCAACTTCGGTCCAGCAACCCAATCCGGACCCATCTCAGCCCTTCCCCGACGAGCCGCCAAATCGTAGCAGCGTGCTCGAAGCAATTTGTGAGCGTTGAGAGGCCCCAGCGCTGTTCGATAGACATTTTCCAAGTAGTTGAGCAAGTTGGCGACGCATGGCTTGGCCCGCTGGGGATAAAGGTGTCGGTGAAAAGCCGTCGTACAACGATTCAGCTCACTCGCGGCTCGGAACTCCGCCTCCTTGTTTCTTATGTACGATTGGAAGGCTGCAAAGTCGCGTTCGTCAGGCGCTTGCCATTGTGCAGGATTAACAGCCCCCATCGCCGCTCGGTGCCATTCTGTGGTCAGGTTGTATAGGCCGTTCTTGTCGTCCAAATCGAGGTACGCTTGCTGTAGCGTTCGGATTGCTGGATGGGCACGTTAGCGGACGTCTCGGACGGTTGTGGAACAGTTGCGCACGAAGACCGTTTTGGCTTCCCGGAGGTGGAAAGCCTGCGGTGGATGCTATAGCGTGCAATGCGATCCATTGCTCGGGCCCGTTGAACTTGCTGGGATCGATTTCTGCTGGAGGGCCGGCCATGTCACTTGTGATATTCGGTTTAGATTGGGCAGCGGGCGTCTGTCGGTACAAGTGTATACATTACATCAATACGCATCTATTCACCATCATTGCAGTCGGCGTTCTCATCGCATGACAAAGGATTGTACCCAGACTCCCGGATGCAGAAGTGCGGCCGCTTTGTCTTGCTTCACCGATGCTCTCGTCGAGTTCTCACAATGCGGCCATCCACGCTTGCTTTGTTCTTTTGTCCGGAAGCTGTCTCGCAGGAGGTGATGGTCGAGAATGCTCGAGGTAGCGTGTACTACTTGCGATCCGAGCAAGCATGCGTGTCCTGCACTGGAATTTGCTGCAAAACGATTAGGTGCCTCCATTTCATACGCTCATTTTCATCGCGATGCCTTTGTGCGGCTCATATCCCAAAATCTTGAAGTCTGTGGCTTGCCAGCCGTCGATATCGCAGCCAGCTTTCCGTTCGAGCTCGAGTGTCGGGAAGTCCTTGGGCTCTCTTTGGATTTGTACCTCCAACGCCTCTCGATGGTCCAGGTAGATGTGTGCGTCGCCCATGGTATGCGTGAGAGTTCCTGGAACCAGATCTGCTGCTCGTGCAAGCATGTGCGCCAACAAAGCGTATGAAGCGATGTTGAAGGGCACGCCAAGACCCATGTCATTACTTCGCTGGTACAACAGTGTGTGCAAAGTACCCTTTTTCGAGCCGTCTTCCCTTGTGGGAGACGTGGCCGGAAACGAAACGTAGAACTGGGCGAACATATGACAAGGCGGTAGTGCCATCTTCTTCATGTCTGCTGGGTTCCACGCACTGAGAATGATGCGACGATCGTACGGATTCTCTCGCAACTTCCTCAGCACTTCTGCGAGCTGGTCCACGCCCTTTCCTGTATAGTCCGCATGACAGTCTTCGTACTCGGCTCCGAAGTGCCGCCATTGGAAGCCATACACTGGACCCAAATCTCCCTCTTCTCTGTGTCCAAGTCCTACGCTGTCCAAGTATTCTCTTGAGCCATTGCCATCCCAGATGTGCACGTTCTGGTCTTGCAGCAGTTTGGCGTTGGTTGAGCCGGCCACAAACCACAACAGCTCGGCGAGAACAGCTCGTAGGAAGACTCGCTTGGTGGTGAGGAGTGGGAGGATCAAGGTACCGTCTGGTCGAGACAGAGTATATCGATGTTGCGGTGGGAACGGTATTGACAAAGTGCCGGTTCCAGTGCGGTCAGGACGATGCTCTCCAGATGCGAGGATCTCGCGGATGAGGGAGAGATATTGGTGTTCTTCATGCGGCTTCGTGGAAGTCATATCGCTTGTGACGGAAGATTGAGATGAAGCCTCCGGGACTGCGTCGATCTTGGCAGGAGCCATGTCTGACATGTGAGGGCGAGAGTGAAGATGTGAGTGAATGATTGAGAGAATGTCTTTGACACGAGCAGAGCGCGTTGTATTGGGAAGACGCGACTGCGTGATTCGGCTTTGAGCAAGACCGAGAGCGAAGACGAAAGCCGAAACCGAGAGCCACCGCGAATGACGCTTCTCCGAAAGACCACCTCAGTCCGCATGCATGTGAAAGAAGCCTTTCCGTCGAGACTGAACATTTTCATTCACTCACACTCTCACCACTACTTCCCAATATGGGTATCAGCGAGCGGAAGCATGGCCAGTGGATTCTGGACTTGGCCTTGGTCGCAGCCGCAGTGAGTTGAATAATCTCATGCGACGATATGCCGGCAGCGAGACCTTGAAACTGACCTCTTCCAGCCTCTCCTCGCCTTTTTCCTCGCACGCTCACTCATATCACGACTCGATCCCGACGCGCAAGCCAAATCAGAAGCACAGCAAAAGGCTTTAGCCGCCACCTCACGCCTGCAATCGATCTTTACCCCACAAGAGCGCGATGACTTCGACGACGATGACGAAGACGGCGAAGGCCATCCTCCCACCCAGGACGATCGACTTCGAAATCAGGACCTCGTACTCAGCCAATACGAACAGACCATTGCGATGGAGGTCGTCAGTCCGAGCGACATCCCTGTCACATTCAAGGACATCGGTGGTCTGGACGAGATCATTGAAGAGTTGACAGAGAGTGTGATCTACCCTCTCACCATGCCACATCTATACTCCAACCACTCGAGTCTACTCTCAGCGCCGAGCGGAGTGCTTCTATACGGACCGCCTGGATGCGGCAAGACGATGCTTGCAAAGGCTCTGGCACGGGAGAGTGGTGCCTGCTTCATCAATCTCCACATCTCGACCTTGACCGAGAAGTGGTACGGAGACAGCAACAAGCTCGTGGCTGCAGTGTTCTCCCTGGCACGCAAGCTGCAGCCGACCATTGTCTTCATCGATGAAATTGACGCTGTTCTGGGCCAGCGTAGAAGCGGGGAGCACGAAGCCAGTGGCATGGTCAAGGCAGAGTTTATGACACATTGGGATGGTCTAGCATCTAGCACAGTCGATGACGGGACCCAGCGAATTTGTATCCTCGGAGCAACGAACCGTATTCAGGACATTGATGAAGCCATTCTACGACGCATGCCGAAGAAGTTCCCCGTCAGCTTACCGAACAACGCCCAAAGGAGACAGATATTTGAACTCACACTCCGAGATACGAAGATCGATGCCAGGAAGCTGCCAAATGGGAATCCCGCCTTTGACGTAAACACGCTGGTCAGATTAAGTGCGGGCATGAGCGGCAGTGACATCAAAGAGGCCTGCAGAGACGCTGCGATGGTACCTGTTCGGGAGTACATCCGCGACGCCAAGTCCAGTGGGAAGAGAATGGCCCGGGTCAAGGGTGATGATGTGCGAGGATTGCAGACCGAAGACTTCTTCGGCAGGAAAGGCGCCATGGAGCAGATGCAAACGCAGGCCTCTTCACGGCAGAGGATACCCGATTCGGAGGACGATCAAAGGAGTGACGGCAGTGGCAGCACGGAGGAGGTGGAGGAGTTTGGAGATGTCGAGGATGTGGTGGACGCGCAGAGGAGGTGATATGGCCACATCACGGATGGTTCCTCGTCGGATCTCGACTCCTCCAAACGCTGCATCTGACCGCTCGATCCTGGATATCACCAAACGCACCGGGCGAAGATGCCTCGCACCCATCGGACTTCCAGCATATCCTGCAGAAGCGGCAAGTCGGAAGCAGCCATCGACCGCGTCCACACCGTGTCTATCCTGGCAGGTCCGAGAACGCTCTATGGCTCGTACAAGAAGCCGTCTCGCGATGAGCTGCGCTGTCGGAGCTTGCAGCAAGAAGCAACATGTACCCTCATTGCCGCTCTCGGCCAGTGAGGCGAGCTACAGACACGTCAAGATGAACTGCACGAAGCTGATTCCTCCTCTGCATCCTACTGTCGCTTGCACTGTTCACGCGCATCGATCGAACATGCGTTGAGGGACCCGCTTGCCGCTGTGCATGCCATCGACGTCCTTCGGTGAGCGAGAAAGACAAGCCAAGCTCATCATGAGCACTTGTGAAGCTGCTCTGCAGTCAAAAGAGTCCGGATTGACTGCCCTGTCCTGCGAGGCTGCGTCGCCGAATACTGCGCGGTTGTATTTCGTGTATATGATCAAGCATTCTCTGTCATTTCTCTTCCTTCCTTCTTTCTTTTCAGTCTCGTCCCGGCAAGATGTCTTTCCGCGGTGGAACTCAAAGCTCAACTCAGAGCTGTTGCGCATTCGAGTTTGATAACCCTGTTACGAGGCTGCTCCAAAGCAGCACTGCCGAGTGGACATTGCGGCTGCTTTCAAGACTCCTTTTTCGGTCTTTCCCCCCTTTCAGTCTTGTCCCGGCAAGCTGTCTTTCCTTGGCTGAACTCAACTCAAACCTCGTGAAGAGCACAATACAGAGCTGATGCGCAAGGATGTGAGTAAGATGGGAAGATCAGTTGGTTGCGCCTTTGAACTTCACGCGCCCGGAGTACGTTTTGCGCTGATGTGGCACATCGCGGGCTTGAGCGTAGAGCGTCGTGAATTCACTTACTAGCGCGGAGCTCACTTTTTGCCCCCCGTCCTGTCTCGCTACACTCCTCGAACCCCTCAGCACTTTCAGGTTCACGAACATTGCAACTTCGTCGCATCGACGAAGTGCAACCCTGCGCAGCCATGGGGTACTTTCCAGATAAACCCGGAAAGGGTAGCAGAAAGCTATCCGAAGATATGTACGACTCTGGCGCAGAGGGACTGAGCGAATCAACTGGAGCGCAGCCTGCAACAACTTCTGAGCTCTGGACTTCAAAACTTTTTGAAGCGCACCGCGACTCGACGGCGACAGTCGAAGGAGAGGAATTCATCAACATCAAGTACTCCGAGCTGCCGACAAGCAAGCCCCCGGCATGCGATCCGCGTCAGACTCAAGAGGCCGGAATCAAAGATTTCAAACCTTTAGCCGACGGCAGATTGAAGGCTGCGATCATGACCCTCATCTCACGTTGCACTGGCAATGTGGCGCACTGTGGGGACTTTTCAGACGAGAACTGGGAGGCCCTAGATTGGAGCCTCAAGTTTTGCCAGAGGGAGCGTTATCAGTACCGACTTTTGAAGAAGAACAGCGATGACAGCGCCGCGAAGAGCGAAGCGGCTCGCGCGGCGGTTGACCATCCGGCTGGCGTGGTCGGAAAAGTCTCTTGGGTTACTAGTTTCGGGCGAAGTGATAATGGCAGAGCGCAGATTCAGGACCCGGATTACAACTGGACCTCGAAGGGCCTCGTCGTGGGCAAGGATCGGCCAGGCGTCTGCGTCAAAAATTGTAAGGACTTGGGCGGTTTCTATTGGCAGGGCTTCACGACCAATGGTGGTGGTAAGGGAGGCGGTGGCCCGCACGCGAGAGACGATATTCGCTTGATCCTCGTCAACTCGGACACGCAGAGCGACATCTCTCCAGCAGACCCACGTTGCATCCGCATCGTCGACAAATCCGGCACCATGCGTCTGGGGAATTGGCAGAATTCAAAGCTCACACCCACCGTGGAGTTTGTGCCCTACAATACGCCCTCCCTTTCAGTCACCTCCGGACGCATCCATCCAGATGACATCGAGAAGACGTGCCAACCGAAGGTGAATGCCGCTCTACGAGACTTTCGCGATTTTGCGAACGGGTACGGGCGATCAGTCATTCCAGGCCACGTTCGTTTGAGGCTTTCCGAGAAGCCGCAGAACGACAAGAAGAGACCGATGGAGCCAGGTGAAGACCACAAAGGAGGAGAACCACAGGCAAAGCGACCTCATACGGAGAACACAGCTCGTGGCGGGCCGACTGTTTACCATGGGCAGGAGACTCGGGACAAGAAGACTCCACAGGCAAAGCCGAGAGAGCCAGTCGATGACCTCATCAAGCGTCTTCCGGATCCGCCAAACAAGATGCGAGCGAACATTGCTGGTGCACCAGACTCGGCTGGAAAGTGGGATCCGAACCGCTCGCAAGCCACCACTGTTGCAACAAAGAGCAGTACAACGACGTACACAGGCTCGAGCTTCAATGGACAACAGCAAAACGGTAGTCGCGGAGCATATGATAGTAACCGCGGCGGTCCAACCACACACGAGGTTCAATTCAGTCAGTCTGGTTCGGCGTTGGGTGCGCAGGCTCCTTCTGAAGCGATGCCACGTCCCGATCTCATGCGCCTGCAATCTCGTGGTCAGGCGGATCAATATCCAGGTTCTGGTGTGCCAGTGGGAGGTTGGAAGAGTGATGGCGGACGTGGGAAGAGAGGCGACTCAGGCGAGAAGCAAGGCAGCAGGCGGGGACGTGATAAGTACGACGATGGGCAGGGCGTTTGGCAGTATGACGGTGGAAATGGAGGTCGGCAGTATGGCGGTGGAAATGGAGGTCGGCAGTACGGCGGTAGCAATGGCTCAGGAAGAGCACGATGAGGTGAAGCGACGTTCCGCGGAAAATGCTGAACCCTGGAGAACGAGTCGTCTTCGGACGCCGGTCAGGCAGTGGATCAGATGGGGCCGACCGGCGGTTGATTCATCGCGATCCTCTGGACAATGACGAACTTGTGTGGTCTCTTTGAGAACAAAGAGACCTGGGACGGATGCGGAATTTTGTTTGTCTGTCTCGCATCCTGTTCAGGACCTGCGTTCTTTTAGTCAAAGTCCTGACGAAGTCTCCACCATTGCGTGTGTCTAATGAGAAGAGTACTAGAACATGCGCTTCCCATCCTCGCAGGCCCTACGGAGTTTACGCTTGGGTATTTTCCCAAATCGTGCTTACTGCGCATTCCACAGGCAGAGACACGTCGATACGTCAAAGAGCGCCAGTGTCTATGGCACCGCTGGCGCTGAATCCGAGTTCATATCCAACTCGCGCAACCGTTCCAGACGAAGCCAGTTCTCATCGGTTCCACTGAAGCTGAGTGATCAGCATCGGCATCGCGACCATGACAACACTTGTATGGAAGCACACCTCGGCGACGCCGTTCATGGTAAGATCGAAAGGCAGAAGGCCTGCAGCCCACCTCGGGCTTGTCTATTGGGATCTGTCAGCACGTCTGAGCCTGAATCGTACTTCCGAAACATGAACTTACACTGACCTTTCGCTCTTCTGCTTTATAGTCTTCTCATATCTTGAACTACTGAATGAAGCCGCTCGGAAACTGTGGCAAGAAATGAAGACGAGTCGGAGAGAAGCTGGCGTTTGGGATGCACGGGCTCGATATAGAGAGAGACAATTGGAGGACGAGGAAGACGTGGAAGAAAGAGAACACGAAGAAGTAAATGAAGAAAAGGAAGACGGCGAGGGCACAGACGATGAAAGAGATCACGAAAAGGACGAAAATGGCGATGGATATTCTCAGGAGTCCGTTCCGTTTCGCGATCGAGAAATGTTCGAGATCGAGCGCTCCGAAGATCTGTACGACCTCATCAAGGAGAACAAGACAAGAATGGATCGAGCGAACGAACTTCTCGAAGTCATAATGGACAAATTTGTGGCCTCGGCGATCTTGTACTTTGACAAAGCATACGATGCAAGCGACGAGGACGAGGACAACGCCTTCATGAACACGGCTTTCAAAAAGTACCTAGAAGCGGTATTATGTGCATATTCTGCATACCACCTCCAGCAGGACTTCCGCAAAGTCAAGCAAAGAGAGTTTTTGAGTAGCCGGGATCCACCATTCTCGAAGGAACGTCGACGTGTGCGGGAGATTTACGACTGCTCAATGAAAATTGAGTTGGCATGCCGGGAGAACTACGAGGAAGAACGGACCAGACTTCTCGAAGACTATGGCCGAAAATGCCGTGATCCGGGGCCGAGAGGGTTACTGACAGAGCAGAACATGGCGATTAATATGGTGCCCGAGACGCAACGCTATCCGGTGTCGCAACGTTCATTCGAAAGCAATCGGGACAGTCAGACAGGCCGACCAATATTGCCAGACATTGCTTACGTTGCAGCACCTGCTCAGGTATCGCAAGATCTGCAGAATCTTTATGACTTGCGCAAAACCTTCAGACGGGCTGAAGCCGACCATCGAAATGGCGTTGAGAATCTCAAAAACGCGAAAGCTCTTCGAATGGGTATTTTGAAGAATCTTCCGGACGAGCACTTCCAAGAGCACTTCCAGGCGAACCTCGGTTTTACTCCAGAAGAGCACGAAGCTCGGCTACGGGAGAGCATGGAGGCGGCCCGTGAAGCCTACGACGAAGCTCGACGAGCGATCCGACAGGATCTCGATCAGCTCCCTGCTGTGTCCGAGTCCAGCTTTGCAGCCAGGACGAGCGACTACATTGAGAACGGCAGTGCTCCAGGGTCGTACAACGGCAGGATTCGACGTTCAGGGGATCCGGCTTTGTACAATTGGCAGAGGGCGGCGGCGAGTGAGATTTCGGCGAATGGACAGAGGACAAATCCTTCGGAGCCGAGTAGCTTGTATAACGGCGCTTCGCTCCGAGTTGGTGAACGAGTGTCGCCGAGTGTGCGATCGGATTTCACGGAGGCGCGGAAGTATCGGGCGAGGAGGAAGAAGTGGATGCGTAGGAAGAGGGCTTCGGTGACGAGTCGACGGTCTTGAATGGAATGTGTAGCGTTTCGCGCAGCCTTTGACACGTGTATTCAAATGTGCACTTCTGTCCTGATAATGGAGCTGGCGAGGCCGAAGAGGGATCGACGCGTCGTGAACGGGGTATGGACCTGCGTAGCCAGGGTCACCGTCGTGAAGCATCAGCAGAATCGCCATGAAGAGCAGTTGCAAGCTGTTGTCAAGACGTCTCACAATGCAGCTCGTACGCCGGTCACGACGCTTCTCCTATCGCCTCTGCGTTGTAGCGGCCAGACTTTCGCAGGCCCAGGCGAATCTCGTATTGCTGCATATCCAGTTCATCCCCAGCTACCGCGGTTATCGTGGACATTTCGAAAATTGTCATGCAGCAACCTCGGACCTTGCTGTTCTACGCCATCTGTTCTCAGGGCCGCTGACCTCGTCCCGCCTCGTCCTCCGTCTCATCTACCTCTGCTGCTCTCTCCAGGTGTCCGCGACCTGTCCACAGGCCCGAAGGTATCACGAGGAGCAGGCAATGCGTGCGACGAAGTCTCATGTGTACCTTAGGAATGGTCTTGAGGCGAGGTTGATTCATGGATGTGGGGCCGAATCCGCTATTCTAGCGGGAAGGCTTGGCATGGCGCGCATGTTCTTGCTGATTCCGATTGTCCTTTCCTTCTTCCATGAAGCTGGACGAGCCGACTCTCCGTGCTCCGTTGAAACTGCACCGCTAAGCTTTGGCGTAGTTTCCCGAAGCACTACGTTCGCTCAAATAGTTAGGCCGAAGGCTTTCCTATATTGCGCGACTAAGAGTGTCGAGATCCTAACTTTCTAATTGGGCCGAAGGCCCTATATTACTCGACTAGTTTTAAAAAAACTAAATAAGGTTTAATTAGCTTATAGCTAAAGTTAAAATGTACCGTTACGTATAATACGTAGTTCCGCTCTATCTTTCGAGGACGATGCCGCCGGTAGGTAGAGGGGGGTCCTAGGGGGTCTCCCCCTAGATTAGAAAGTTAGGATCTCGATACTCTTAGTCGCGTAATATAGGAAAGCCTTCGGCCTAACTATTTAAGTAAATATAGTACTTCGGGAAACTACGCTAAAGCTTAGCGGTATAGTTTTAATAGAGTACGGAGAGTCGGCTCGTCTAGCTTTATTCAGGGGGAGAACCCCCTAGGACCCCCCTCTACCTACCGTCGGTATCGTCCTCGAAAGATAGAGCGGAATTACGTATTATACGTAACGGTATATTTTAACTTTAGCTATAAGCTAATTAAACCTTATTTAGTTTTTTTATAACTAGTCGAGTAATATAGGGCCTTCGGCCTAATTAATAATATCGATAGCGACGTTTCTATCGCTATACTCTTAGCTACTATTATTATTACTCTCGGGATACGTACGGAATTATAATAAGCGACGCTATATCTACGCTAAAGCCGACTAGAAGGAACATATCTCGGACGGTATCTTATACGCCTAGGATACGACCGACCTAATCGCGCGGAGAACCTAGAGAGTTTAATAGTCTAATATCTAGATTAAGAAATTAATATAGAGTCTACGAAGATCGACGACTAGGATTATTAGCGCGCGTACGGTACGAGATTAGCCCTCGTATCGCGATCCGTAAGTAAGTAAATAGAATATATTTACTACCTCTTTTTCTAGCTCCTTAGTAGTTAATATAGACCTATAACTTCTAGTCTAGCGACGGTATAAACTTACCT
>AFIV01000003.1:0-35371 GCA_000223765.2 Zymoseptoria ardabiliae STIR04_1.1.2
TCTTATTAAGAGGCAATCCTAATAACTAAGCCCTTTTAAGCTTCCTTCTTTACTTAATAGCTATCCTTATTAATACTATAAGTCTTTAGAAGGTATATTAAGGGGCCTTAATTACTATTAAGTACCGGTAATACCTACTTCCTTCTCTCGCCCTTATAGAGGTAGTAATAGTAGTACGATATACCGCTTACTAGATATACTAGCTACTCGCTATAGTTCTATATCTCGCTCTTACGCTTCCTTAGACTCTTACTACTTACGAACTTAGCCTAACGTATATATTTTACGCCGTTAATAGTAATATAGTTAGGTAATAAGGGCTTATTAAAGAGGGGGTTTAAGGGATTAAGGACGATAGTATCCGTAGTACCGGTAGAGGTAACTAGCTATTAGAAGGGTATAGTTTTAGTATATTAAGAGGTAGTAAATAAGGTAGTAAATAAGGTAGTAAATAAGGGCAATAGTAAGAGCGAGGTATATAACAATAACGCGTAAAAAGGAGGTTTACGGCTTAGCCGTATATCTATTAATCCTATTAGTTCGGAGCTATTTCCGCTAGTTACCGGTATATACGTAAATCCTTACTACTACTACTAATAGACGATAAATCGCTTACTAAACTAACCGGTAACCTTACTAACTACTACTATTAACTAAATCTACTAGACTATAAAGAGTACTAGTACTACTTCTCTAAGAGAGACGAGAGTTACGAGACGAGAAGAGAGTCTACTACTACTCTTCTTTTGTTTCGACTTAGAGCTCGTCCGTTACCGTCTGTCCGTCTGTCTCTGTTCCCTCCTTTCCGAGAAGTGTAAATAAACTAACTGTAGCTAGACCTTTTTCTTCTTCTTCTTCTTCTTTTTCTTCTTTTTCTTCTTTTTCTTCATGAACCACCTAGAACTACCCGTGTACCATACGGAAAATTTGCTCTCCTGCTATGAAGCCTATTATGTCGAGTAGATGGGAAGGCATTGCGGTGCGTTACGTTGCGTTGCGTTGCGTTTTTCTACCTAGTTCGGTCGGATCGGTAGACGGCAAATAGGGAGGGGAGGAGGGGAGGAGGGGAGGAGGGCAGGTAGGGGAGGAGGAGGGGAGACGGTTACTATAGGTTCGTCGTAGAGGAGGAGGGGATAGATGTCGTAGAGGGGGAGATAGTTAGGTAGATGTAAGGAAGGTATAGATAGATAGATAAGCAGATAGACAAACAGACAGATAAGTAGATAGACAAGTAGACAGATAGACAGACAGACAGACAAGCAGACAGACAAGCAGACAGACAAGTAGACAGACAAGCAGACAGACAGACAAGCAGACAGACAAGATTCTTCTTCTTTTTTTCTTCTTTTCCTTTCGTTATTATATATCTCTGCTTCTAATATAATCGGCAGTAATGACTCTGCCTTCTATTATCTTTATCTTCATCTTCCTCTTCATCTTCATCTTCATCTTCATCATCCATCGTCGGATCGATGCGACATTGTGGTCGTCCTGTGGTCGTTTGTTCCGTCTCGTTTCTGCTGCTGCTGTCTTGTTCTGTCGATCCTGCCTGTTCTGTTGACCGTCCTCCCCGCTGTCGTTATTTGTGAAAAGGTCTCCACGACCATATCTTTGGCCTCTATCCCGCGTCTGTGTTCGCGGTGTCGTTCGAAAAGTCTCAAGCTCCTCTCTTCCCGCTCATACTCATCATACTCGTCGCAGAAAAAAATCAAAAAACAAGGGGGTATCATCATACAAAATCCCACCTCCATCCACCTCGCCCTCTCCCACCACCTCACGCAGCCCCCATCTCAATCTTCTTCCCCTTGACACTCTTCCACTCAAACGCCACCGCTCCGAGCACACTCATCGTCGCCATGGCCGTCGCCACCAAAAACGCACTCATGATGGAATCATTATACGCCAACCTCACCCCTCCCAGCGACTCTCCGGGTACACTCGTCACCAACGTCGTGGCGCCCGCTTCGAGGACGATCCTCGGATCCAAGTCCGGGACGATACTCCTCAGATTCTTCAACAGTTGGGTCGAGAAGACATTCTGCGCGACGGCGATGAACAGCGCTCCGCCGAGGGTCTGGCTGAACATGATCATCGCCGTGCCGATGGGGACGTCTTTGGCGGGGAGGACGGCCTGCACGGCGATGAGGGGTTGTTGCATGCCGAGTCCCACGCCGATGCCGAAGAGGACTTGGAAGCCGATCCATTTCGGGGAGCCGGTGGAAGGGGTAAAGGTGGAGAGCATGCCCGCGCCAATGGCCATGAAGATGGATGAGGCGAGGACAAAGGGCGTGTAGTAGCCGATGATCGTGACGAGACCTCCCGAGAGGATGGACATGAGGACGAGGCCGAGGACGAGGGGGATGTTCATGATTCCGGATTTGGTGGGCGAGGCGCCTTTGATGGCTTGGAACCAGAGGGGGAGGTAGTAGATGAAGATGAAGAATGCGCCGCCGAGGCAGATGACGAACCAGCATGCGCCCGCGACGGTGCGGTTTTTGAGGAGGCGGGGAGGAACGGTGGCGTGGTCGGCTTTGAGGATTTGGATCCCGGCGAACACGAGGAGGAGGATCCCGAAGACGACGAAGAGGGCGATGACTTTGCCGTCCGACCAGGGGTATTTGCTGCCGCCCCATTGCAGGGCGAGGAGGAGGCAGACGATCATGGGGAGGAAGACGAGGGTGCCGAAAATGTCGAATTGTTGGAGTTTGGTCCTCCAGGTCGTGGCGATGGTTTGGGCGGCGGATTTGGTGGGGTGGTAGAAGAAGACGATGAAGGCGAAGGTGATGGCGCCGAGGGGAAGATTGATGTAGAAGCTTTGGATCGTGTCAGTGATGAGGACGCTGCAAGAGAATGCTAGGAAGGGTACTCACCACCACCTCCAGGAGACGTGATCGGTGAATGCTACAGTCGTGTTAGTAGGATTGGTACTGTAAGAGTAGGCTGGCCTTGTACTCACCACCACCCATCAAAGGACCAACGACACTGGCAATACCATACATGCCACCGATGAACCCGGTATAGATGGGACGCTTCTCCAGCGGGACGGTATTGGCGACGATGAGAATGGCGCCGGAGAAGATACCCGCGGACCCAACACCGGCAATCGCACGACCGATGATCAGCGCGATCGAGTTGGGCGCAGCACCGCAGACGGCGGATCCGATCTCGAAGATGACGAGGGCGGTGAGGTAGATGGTCTTGATGGAGTAGAAGGTGTAGAGTTTGCCGAAGAAGAGCTGGAGTGCGCAGGTGGTGAGGAGGTAGGAGGAGCCGTACCAGCCCACGTCGTCAATGCTGGATGGAGGTGTGTGTCAGTTGAAAGGTGACATACCCAGCTTCATGCGATGCCAACAACATACGAATTGAACTGATCGGTGATTCTGGGAATGGCCGTGCTGATGATGGTATTGTCCAACGCCATACACAGCACGGACAGACATAACGCGAGGGTGATGAGGGTGAGTTTCAGACCGGTCGGGTAGTCTTTGGAGAATTGTCGGGACAAGGCTTCACTCTCGATGGCTTCGACTTTGGCTTCGGCGGGGTTGTTGACGTCGGAAGAGTTTCGGGTGGGCGTGGGGATGTCTTCGACGGGTTCGGGCTTTTCGACGTTGTAATGCTCGGCGTCGCTGCTGTCGGGGTGGTGGGATGATGGGGGTGCGGTGGGATCGACGACGGCGGACGGCGACTTCTTGTTGAAGAAGCGCATGGTTGGTGGGGTGGTGAGAGCAAGGTGAAGTGGTTGTCGTTGTGACGGATGGGGTGGTATATCGTCGATGACGATGATTGTGGTTGGATACCAGGTATCGCTGTTGACTGTTGACGGGGAGGGCCTGACCGGGACCTGAGGACACTCTAAGGAGAGGTCTGGCCGGATACTTGTACAAGCCGGAAGCAACGATGACTGTTGTTTGTCGGGGTCGGGGATTCCGGGGTGGGAATATGTCCGTTCCCGTTCCCGGCGAGACGAGAAGGAGATGGAGAGGCGAGACAACCCAAGGCAGCAGTGATGAGAGTCGTTGGTGGTATGCCGACGGGAAGGAGCCGTGCCGTATGATTATGATGACTGTGGTGATGATGATGAAGAAGGAGATTGAAGGGAAACGAACTGGATCATTCGGCCGATGTGCCTCCTCAAGAGTCCTCACCCACTCGGACGGACGAATCTATCCAAAAGTCCGACGAATCCTTGTCTCTCGCTTATAAGCGAGATCGAACGGGAACGGATCGATCAGGGATCAATCATGTTCGATTTGGTCCCCGCCAACAAGCTGTGAAGTGCCACGCTCTAGAACTACGAGGTACTCCCTGTCACCACGACGTGTTCGTTGACAAGGTCTTGATTATTCCCTTGCTGTCCTTGCAATGACGATGGCGGTGAGAAGGTAAGCTTCCCTTGTCTGACGGTGATGATTCATTCCATCAAATCGCCCCGTCTTTTACCAGCATATTTCTTCACCTCATCCCAAAGTGGAATGTGTAAGGAACCACGCTACGCAACAAAGAACAAAGGGGAGAGACAAGACTCAAGACCACGTCGGCACCGAACTCCACTGTTTGCGCCGAGGGAGAGACAATGTGGCTGAACATGGAGAACTTGTAAGGCTCATCTCCTTCCAACAACACCGTACACTCAAGATAGACGACCACCATTCGCCTGACCGGTCGAAATGCGACCTCCCATGTACATACCACGTCGCCTTCTCCATTGATCGTGCTCGCGTATGTCCGAGTGAGTACAGACGCCATGATCCTTCATGAGTCAACCTTGGCGCATTGTCATCGCTCCGCCCGCCGAATTCGTCCGCATCCCTCCCTCGTCCAGCTTGCCAGCTTCACCACAAACAGACCATGTCTTCCCGACTTCTCACGATTGAAGCCATCCTTCTGCCGTCTTGGATTCTTGGCCAAAGTGGAAGGGTATAGTCGGGTGAAACCTTTCGTGAGGTCCCATGCTGGATTGCCTGACCATGCTGCTCTCGTCGTGAATCAATTTTCAACATTCGGAAAGACGTACAGCCTTTGTCAATACCTTCATCTCACTACTTGTGACTCGAGCGTCGTCGTACATGCCCACGTTTTTGGGGACCTTGTTCGGACATGCTACCGGGGAGATGGACCAAGTACCGTCGACCGATTCGCCAGGATATCTCTGTCGGCCGCATGCTGCCAGTGCCATGTGGACATTTTGCCTTTTGCATCAATCGCAATTGCATCATTCCTCCAATCTGTCTGTCAGTCTGCCATGATGACCTGAAAGGGGAAGCCTTCTCTTCTCGTGGATGAATTGAACGGCGAGAAGCAACAAGGTAAATCCACCCCCCGAAAGCTCGACCGTCCAATCGCCGTCGTGCAATCTTACGGCCTCCACTCCGAGTCAAGGCGCAATGTTAGGTACTCCTCAATCCACCGCAGCAAGCAAGCCCAGCAGTAGAGCTATTGCCCGCCGACCTCCAGACACTCCCTTGGGCACTTGACGACGACGACGACGACATCACAAACCTCACCGGCTGAGATCTTGATCTTCGCGACCTCGACCACTTCGGTCCCACTCCGCCCCTAGAACTCCCTCGACTCGAGATCCACCGCGTGTCACGACCAACACATGTTCCTCCACGCTCGCCAACCCATGCGCCACGATCCGCTGTCATCCACGACGAATCTCTACCTACCCTCCGCCCGAACGAACCTCCTCGCGCGATCAGCATCTCTCCATCCGCATGAATCACCCTCGGCTCCTCTACCTCTCCAGCTCACATAGATGCCGCCGGCCGGGACTAGTGCCGAGTTGCAGGAACATCGGAACAAGGTATGCGATGACTGTGACGGCCTTGCCTCACTCCTTCCACGACATGTATATGCCTCGAACTCAGCTGACCTGTCCCCTCTCAATCCACAGCTCGCCAACTCCTACCAATCCCTCCTCAGCGAATTCTCCTCTCCCGAATTCCACACCGTTGGAAACTATACCCTCGGACGCCTCATCGGAAAGGGAAGCTTTGGCAAGGTCTACCTGGCCTCTCACAAGCTCACCAATGGCTCGAAAGTGGTGTTGAAGAGCGCGAAAAAGGACGATGCCAATCTGGCGAGGGAGATTCACCATCATCGACAGTTCTCACATCCGCACATCGCGAGATTGCACGAGGTCATCGTGACGGAGACGCTGGTTTGGCTGGTGTTGGAGTACTGTCCGGGAGATGAGCTGTACAACCACATTCACAAGAATGGTCGGATGGAAGTCGGCAAGGCGCAAAAGGTCTTTACGCAACTCGTTGGCGCGGTGAATTACGTCCATGCGAAGGGATGTGTGCATCGGGATCTCAAGCTGGAGAACATCCTGCTGGACAAGAATGAGAATGTCAAGCTGGTGGACTTTGGCTTCACGAGGGAATACAAAGGCTCGACGAGTTATTTGCAGACTTGGTGTGGGACGGTCTGCTACAGTGCGCCGGAGATGCTCAAGGGGGAGAAGTATGCGGGAGAAAAGGTGGACGTGTGGAGTTTGGGGATCATACTCTACGCACTTTTGTGTGGAGAGCTGCCGTATGATGAAGATGACGAGTCGGATACCAAGAACAAGATCCTCAAGGAGGAGCCGAAATATCCGGACCACATGCCGGAACAGGCAAAGGACTTGATCAAGAAGTTGCTCTCAAAGCGGCCGTTGCCGAGACCGTCACTTGGAGATATCTTGCGGGACCCATTCCTCTACGACCACGCCCCGCAACAGCAGGAGATCTTGAAGCTGCAGCAACCTCCGCCATTCACGACACAGCTGGAGAAGGATGTCCTACAACGGATGAAGAGCGCTGGGGTCAACATTGACACCGTCATTGAGAATGTGCTCTCTCAACGGTGTGACTCGCTGGCGGGATGGTGGTCATTACTGTTGGAAAAGGAGCAGCGCAAAGATCGAAGGAGAGAGCGAAGACGAAAGGAGCGAGAGGCCGAGTCCAAGTCGATACGAAGATTGAGTGCTGCTAGCGGCAGGCTGTTGGCGAACTTGGGAGAGATCCACGAGGGAGAGGAGAACTTTCTTGAAATGTCGCCACGTTCGAGAGGGAGACGTCTCGAGCGAGCGAATACGAATGTCGCTCAGGTACCTGATCTTCCCAAAGTCATGGAGACAAAATCTGCCACGCCGGAGGGAGAGCGGGCGATGACTTCTCGCACTACCAGTCGGCCATCAAGCACGTCCAGGAGTCGCCCGCCACCGCCGCCAAAGGATACATTGACCGTTATTCGACCGCCACCGCGAGGATCCTCCAGGGGCAGTCAGAGCAAACTGTCGAATGTGGTCACCAACCCCGATCTTCTCAGTCCGTCGTATGTTCCTCCGCCGCAAAGGAAACGGCCCAAGTTCTATCCACCTCCGCTTGAGAAACACCTGGCGTGGGTCAAGCATTTCTTCAAGGAAGGCACCCTCAAGCGCAACAAGTCGCCCGCACAGCCTGACAAGAGCACGGCAAATACCAAGGCCTTGACCAAGCACGCCAACAATTCCCGCCGTCTCATCCTCGAAACCGGCGACCTCCGCAACATGAGACGTCTCTCCACTCACCAGACCCCAGCCACACCCAAGAGTCGACGATCGTCCGTCGGCCGCCCCACCGAAATGACCGTCTCGCGTGTCCCCGTTGGAGCCCGTCCTCGTATCAACACCGCATCCTCCGCCGGCTCCACCACACCCTCCATCCGCAACCCCAAGCGTGCCTCCCTCTCCCCCCACACCCTCACTCCTCACTCCTCCTACCGCCGCTCCGGCCTCATCGGCAGGAAATCCACCTCCTCCTCCGTGTCATCCATTCGATCAGCATACCACGGTCAGCCGACCCACTCCAAAACCTCATCCACCTCCTCCGCTTCTGCGTCTCTCGCTTCCCCCTCTGGCCTCTCTTCCGCTTCGGGCTCCCGAATGGCGAGATCGCCTCATTCATCCGTCAAAATGCTCCCCAACAATGGTTCATCTTCCCCTTTCCCGAACGGCTTGCGCTTCTCCCGCCGTCCTCCACCCGCTGATATTCGCACGACATCTTCGAATGCCATCTCTGGAGCAGCTACTTCCCCACCCGCTGGCTTCCCGTTCGCTCAGTCTCATATCGGGTCTGGTCTACCGCCCGTCTCACCTGGCCTACCCATCTTCGCCCGGAGGAAACGTCACGTCTTCAAAGGTCCATCGGGAGGTCTCGCAGTCGGAACGGGCAGTCCCGCTGGTTTCGGCAGGATAGCGAGAAGGGATCGCTCCGCGAGTGTGCAAGGACGGCAGAGTACGGAACTCAGCGGAATGCCCGGCGTGGTGGAGGAGAATGAAGATGAGGATAAAGAGGAGGGGGAGGATGATGAAGATGGATTTGAGGATATTTTACCGGGAGGGGAGGGTGATGGCGATGCAGGCGCGGAGAGTCCTCCTGTGGCCATCAGTCCCGGTGCGATTCAATTCGGGCCGGAGTTGTTGTGTGAGGCATTGGAACATGTTGGTGTGGTGGGGTTGGATAGTCCTACGACTGTGGGGGGTGCGGAGGGGGGTGCTGAAGGGGGTGTGGGAGGTGGAGGTGCAGGTGGTGGTGGGGTGCCGTTGACGGCGGAGGCGTTGAAGATGATGGAGGAGGAGGAGAATGCCAAGGTTGGGAAGGGGAAGGATGTGGTGAAGATGGGGAGTTGAATCGTCGCTTGGTGAGGATGGATGGATGGATGGATGGATGGGTGATTCCATCATGTGCGACGGACGCCGGTGTATACAAAAATCGGGATGGCGTCTTGCTCCCTCCCGACTGTGAGGAGGAGAGATGATGGGGACGATTGAATGGGAAGATGCGGGATTGTGGATTCCCTCCCCTCCCCTTTTTTCTCTTTTTCTTCGTTTTCTTCTGAATGGAGGGTAGACTGTAAGAGGAGTGGGTTCTGCATTGGCGTCTGAATGAGAGGGAAGGGAATCCAGTTTTTTTGCTCTCGTGTAAGGCTGGTTTTTTTTTCTTGCTCTTGTTCTATAAACCGGAACGTTGCGATTGTTTTTTTTTGGGGGGGGGATGCCGACGTCATCTCTCCTGCGACTCTTACACCACCTCCTACGATTCAACTCACTGGGTCGAGCACGGGTTCTTCCTCTCCTACCTTAGGTATGGCCCTCCTGCTTTTTTCATTTTACAATTTGGGTTTCGACGGAGATGAAACCACCACCATCATCACCGTCGGTCGCTACATGACGGAAAAAACCCTTCACTGCTGTGAGAGGGAAACATGTCAACAATATCCTCCCCACACGCATTTGCCCCCGCCTTTGCCCGTGCATTTCACGCATTCCGTATATCCCCATGAACTATACCACCTCTTGCCGGGTCCCACCGCCCAAAACACCCGCTTGGATCGAATCGTCGCTCCCCCACGGCGGAATCGATTTACGGCGAGACGATTTCGTGGGGGTTTGGGAGACGGTTTTGTGCTGGTATCTAGGGCTCTTCTGGGATAAGGGTCTGCGGGACTTGGGGCGGGATATATTATATCATCTCCATGGCGAGGGGATGAGGGGATGGGTCTCGCGACGTGGGGAGCGATTGGAGGAGGGGAGGTTTGAGAGACTGAAGATGTGTTGGACAGGCTGGAAAAGGGAAACCGAAGGCTGGCGATTACCCCGCAGAGGGATATAGGGATGTAGTCTCCGCGGTGCTGGAACGGGTGGCGGAGAAGAAGGGAGGGGAGGGGAACGATGGATTACATCGCCCCAATCGCCCCAATCGCCTATCCGATGTACGAGAGACCACCTACGTCTTTTTTTTTTTTCCGATTGGTGGGGTGGTGGTACGAAAGAAGGAGCATTTTTTGGAGAGCAGCCAATGTGGAGGCGTTTGAGGGGTGGAGTTGATGTCGGGAGGAGGTCGAGGAGATGGGAGGCGGGGGATCCGTTTGATCATGGGGGTTTTTTTTCCGCATATGTTTTTTTTTTGTCGGGGAGGCATTTTGAAGGGGGAGGGGGGGTGATGAGCGGGCGGGTCGAGGGGCCGGGGGGATGTCATGTTCCATGCGGCGAATGTTGACTGGGTGAAGAGGGCCCGGAGCCGATTGTGCCGGGACAAGGAGGGAGAGGGCGAGGACCGACGCTGAAGTGAAATCTTTTCAGCGGTATTCATGGATGTTTTGCAAAATGACGATGAGGCATGTGCAGAGTGTATCGGCGAAGTCTGACCCGTGGTCGGATGACGGCCTCCTTATCAACGAGGAATGTTCGTGGAACGCTTGCAGGACCGAGATTAAGCGACGGGACATGAGAGAACATCGGCAGATGTCCTCCTGCCCATGATCGGATTCAACGAAAGATATGCCCAGTACAATTTCCCCTCATACCCCAACCCTAACTAAGCAGTGCCCTCCACCCCCCTCCCCCCATTCCCCCCAAAGAACCAAAACCGATTAACCCCATCCGCATACTCCCATCTCAAAAACCTCCGTCCCGAAAGAGTTCAACATCTCGCGATAGTGCAGAATTCTCCTAGCATACATCGCACTTATCCTTCCTTCCTCTTGATGATTCTCACACTAACTTCGACGATTTCCCGAATAGGCTATACGCTACAGCTAGGCTTGGGAGTAGGCGTTGAGTCCAAGGAGGACGGAGGGGGGAGTTTATCACTACAGATCTGCACCTCGTCAGTCGGGGTTGGGAGAGGGGGGAGGGATAGAGAGGGGACGCACTTGATCCCGATTCGCTCGCAAATCTTGTCGCACCACCGAAGGCTTGTGGTCCGCCGCGAAGGACAGGCAGGCCATCAGACTGCCGTTTCCGATATGGGACGATTGGGCCCGTTGAAGATGAAGTGATTCGCCATCGCCGGCGCGCAGAGGTCCATGTAGCCTGATGCTTGAACTTTCCACAGCGCTCGAGCAAGTCCACGCCGTTGAGGCCTTCCATTTCCCATGCTGGGATGAAGGAGACGTCGAAAGCCCGTGGCGCGGATGATGATGTCGTAGGCGGAACTTCGGCGGCGGTGGGGCTGCGATGGGATTTCCCGTTGGTTGGAAGGGAAGGATGGACGTTGGAGGCTTCGAGGGCGGGAGAGGTACCCGTCTCCGATGGTGATGCGTCGACGGCCGACGGGAAAAGAAGTCGGGACCAGTTTCGATGCGAGTGAGGTGTCGGACCCGAGTTGCGATTTTCATGGCCAAGGTCAGCGCTTCCCTGGCGGCGTGTTGCTGTGGAGAGACTTTCATTAACATCACGAAGTAGGAGTCGATGGCGTGTTGCATTTATTTCCTTGCGGAGTTGGTGGAGGTTCTCGGGGGTTTCCACGGAGCTCTCTCTTCTGCTCCTCCGTGTGCTCGAAACTTTTCACGTCAGGGGTGAGCTCCGCCAGGGAGATGGGAACAATCCACGTCGGGGAGCGGATGTACGTGCGCGCAGGGCTTGGCTTTGGGTTGGATTTGCGGCAGGATCTGAATGGCGGAGGATCCATTGCCTATGAGTCCGACTTTCTTGCCCGTCCAGTCGAGTTCCGGATCCCATTGGGCGCTGTGCACAAGTTCCCCTTGGAAAGAGTCGAGACCGGGGATGTCGGGCCATTGCTAGCGGTTCAGGATTCCGGCGCCGTGGATGAGGATGTCGGCTTCGTCGGAGAGGATGTGTCTCATGTGGTCGATTTTGATGGACCATTTTCCCTTTGGAGGACCAGATGGTGTGACAAGGGATTGAAGGTGGACAAAGTCGAGGACCTGGTAGTCGGAGGCGGCTTTGTGGATGTACGAGAAGACCAGTCGGGGTCGGGGGCGAAGGGCAAGGTGTAGATGCCGGGTTGGGTTGGAGGGGGGAATGATCGAGGTGCTTGCGAGGTTCTTAGTTCGGAAATGTTAGCTATAGGAGACATCTCCAGATAGCAGAGATCCACTCACACATCACCTATTCAGTGTCAGTCTCCATTCCAAGTTCTTACCACCTCACCACCTCCTTCCGTCGAGGCAAACTTACATCTAACCCCCGAATACCTATTCTCATTCTACCCGCCCGCAAAATCAGCCACAGCCACAGTCATGCAGATCATCCGAACCAACCCTCTCCCACGTTCGAACGCAGTCCACGCAGTCACGCAGTCACGCACCCAAATTCCCCCCCAACCCCAGCGTTCTTCTCATATACAATCTTCTCATACAACAACCACCTCAACATAATCCATTTCCCCCTCTCCCTATTCATGCTTGTAAGCAACAAGAATCAAAGACTCCCCCGAGTCCCTGGCCACGACTCGGAGTTTGCGCCGGGTGTGAAGATGGGTTGTTGGACCGACGAAGGGGGAATGGAGATGGAGATCTCATGTCTGATGGGTGTGAGAGTGAAGGAGGTGAGGTTGGATGGTGAGGTTGGATGGGGGAGACATGGCTGACTTTTATGCCGTTTCGCTTGCGCTGAGCTCGAACCCTCGGGGAAGGGAAGTGGGCGTGTGCCCGCGGCTCGACTTGTGAGATGTCGTCGGTCTGCTTAGTGTCGCTGCGGAGTGAGATTCCATGGCGGTATTCCGAGCTCGGGGCAGCCGATGTGATAGGCAGTGGAGGAGTGGATGAACGCCCTTCGCTTTGGTCCGTACGGACGCCGAGCTTACCGAACGTGCATTTCTCGCCGTGAGCCTTTGAGACTGGCAGCTTCAGTCCCGCTGGCGTCTGTCGTCCGTCTACTTGGATCAACGATGTGTCGCGTGAAATGCAGCCTGGCGAAACAGCATTGGCCGGAAACAGTGCGCTCACCTAAACTGACCAACAGCGTGGGTGACAAACTAGATGTGATACGACAGCACAGCCAGTTGTTCAACAGCCATGATTAAGTATACGACCCTACCACGCAGCGGAAAGTATCGGCACCGAATACCACCACCTCACCGATTCCACTCCCTCGGATCCGGACCCATGTACAGCACACTCCTCCTCAAACCCGCCTTCTCCATGAATCCCTCAACAGTCGTCGCGGCCGTCATCCTCCACTTCTGACCGCCGTCGGCTTCTTCTCGTGCGGCCGCCGGAGGCCATAGACTGTCCATCTTCCTTTTTCGGTCGTCTTCGGCCAACCCACCTGGTACGGCGAGGCGGGCTCTGCTGGGATTGGGCTGGAAGTTGCTGGGAGAGCAGGGACTGCGGAGGCCGAGAGTTGCGCCGATGTGTGGGACGTTGGAGTTCTTGCCTGGGCGGGTGGGAGTCTGGTCGTGGTGAATTGGCGATTGTGGATGAGGAGAGGTCAGCGGATTCGAGCTGTCGGTCGTATGTTGGCTGCTCGGCTGGGGTCTGACGATTGTGGTTTGCCATGATGCGGTGTCCGAATGGGGTTGGTATGTAGTTGGGCTCAGCGTAGCAGCATGAACCGGCTGAGGGTGTTCCGGTGTTGACATGAGGACCTGAATCGTTTCGCCACTATCAGACCGTGTCGACTTCTGCCCTCGCGACGCAGCAGAAGCTTTGCGATCCATCCCGCCAGTCATTTGTCGCCGAAGAGAGTGCATGCTTCGCTGCTTCCTCAAAGCTCGGACTGGGCTGATTTGGAAAGCCAGCGTGCCACGTTTCATGTGAGCAGGCAGTGGTGCTTGGGTCGGGATTGGAGATGTGGCGTAGTTTATGAACGGCGAGTGAGAGAGCCAGTTGGCCTTCACTCGAGGTGGGCTCGATCCTGGAGTGATGGGGCCGTCGATGGTAATTGCTTGGCCGGTAAGACCTCCATGGGCCTTATGGAAAGGTGGAGACGAATTGAGAAATTCCGTGCGGTGACCCAGTGTGAAGTCGGCAGTGGGTTCGGAGATGGACCTACCATGCACCATCGGTCCGCGGGTCATATAAGGACCCAGATCAGTCAGAGTATCGCGTCCAGCTGGGCGGCGCTTTTCTTTTGGCGATGCTGCCGGTGGGTCGTCTCCTCGCCTGCGTTTGGAGCAGAAGAATATGAGTAGAGCAACGACCAGGCCACCCAGAGCTATTCCAGGCACAAATCCGGCGGCGAAAGCTTTCCCGGAGAAGGACTCGGGACGATCAGTGACTGGGACAATGTCGTTCCTGGACGCTGCTCCTGGGCTTGTGGCGGAAGGTACAGCAGAGCTGGTGGAGGACGTCGCGCTTGGCCTAGCTTCTGAAGCTTGCGCGACGCAGAAGGAGCCTCGACACGCGTATCCCATGGGGCAACAGCGGCTCCCACATTGTTCGAGCGATGCTGTCGGGTTGGAATGGAGTTGACTCTGCGGAGCTTGAGTAGCATTCTGCAGGCCCTCGCTGCAATCGACTGGGTTGATGGTCTTGCAGTCCTGACCGGCAGGACAGCACAGAGCGGCGGTGATGGTCGATGAGGTGTTGAGAGATAGGCAATTGGTTCCTGCCGAGCAGCAGAAGTCGCTGGGAAAGGATCCGCCGCATTGTTGGAGGTTCGAGAACCCTCCACATGTGTCGTCTTGTCGTCGGCGGAGTGAGTTGACGTCGTCGGAGGCCCAGAACGTGACATCGTGTTTGAGGTTCTCTGGGATGTAGAGGGCGCGGACAGAGATGCGCGCGACCAAGACGGCAAGCGCTAGGAGAGTGATGGCGATCATGGTGGTAAGGAGAATTACAATAGACGATGGAGAGAAGGGAAATGGCAGCGCAGACCGATCAACGGTCGCGAAGAGTGAAGAGAACAGCAGAAAGGTGAGAATGTCGCGGAGTGAAGGAAAGACACGTCTTACCGTGAAGGAGAGTAGAACAGAACAGAGCAGAACAGAGCAGAACAGAGATGGCGCAGACGGACAGACGCGGTCAAGGACATGGCCGCGCTGGGAATGAATGGTTGTTTGTCGACGCCTGGACGGACATGAATAATACTTCCATCTTCGACGGTCGTCCATGTAGCACCAGCGGCTCATGGCGGACAATCCATTGGGTGGTGGAAGTCACATGTCGATGGGCGCGTACGATGTACGAGGGGAAGAGCAAGGTGGAATAATTGGTTTCAGACGAGTCCAAGTCCAAGTCCGAGTCGAGTGGTTGGCTGAGATGGGATAGTTCTAGCGGAGGAGACACGGGAACTCCCGCCGCGATTTCAAGAAGAATGAAGCACCCGACATCTTCTCAGACATCAAAGACATCAAGACACACGGACACATCGCCGGCATGGTCACACGTTCGCTGTTACGGCGGCCCTGGAGTGTCATCGCCTCATCCGCCTGGACATGTCCTTCATGTGTATGTTCTCTCTCTCCACCGACCGGTGCATTCAATGCGCACGCTGTCGGACATCATAGCAGCACCCTGACGACCACCACAGACCACCCGCGCCGCCTCCATCCTCCCATCGCAGAACTCCCGCACGACCTCAATCTTCCAACGCTCCCGACCCCAGCGACGCTCCCTCCACCACCTCCCTCCCCTCCCCTACGACGATGTCTTCACCCGAGAAGGCGTCCCCGGCCTCTTCACCTCCGGCGGCTACAACATCGTGTGGAAACAATACCAATCCATGCTCGCCTCCAAACTCAACGAACTCGTCGCGGGAGAACCGATCGAGAGCGACGACGCCCGCACCCTCGTCCTCAAATTCGCCCGCGATCCCGAAAACGCCTCCGTCTTCAACCACGCCAGCATGATGCACAACCACCACTTCTTCTTCCGCAACCTCTCCAGCGCGCCCCTCGAGTTGGCACAAGCACCCCTTCTCCAAGGCGTCCTCGAGAAAGAATTCGGCTCCATCGATACCCTCAAAATCACCTTCCTCGACACCGCCGCCGCCATGTTCGGCCCCGGGTTTGTATGGCTAGTCTGGGCGCGCGAACCCACACGATCAAGAGAAGGAGCATGGAGGATCCTCACGACCTACAACGCCGGCACACCCTACCCCGAAGCCGGCTTCCGACAGCAAGGCGTGGACATGAACAATCAGAACAAGGACTCGTTTGCCAACTACCTCGACGGCGGACAACTCCTGCGACCGACGAATTCGGCCGGCGCGTTTGGAGCACATAGTTCGACGGGCAGGGAACTGGCCAAGATGCCACCGGGCGGCACGACGGTCATGCCGGTGTTGTGTGTTAGCACGTGGGAGCACGCGTACATGTATGACTTTGGGGTGAGGGGGAAGAGGGAGTTTCTCGAGAACTGGTGGAACGTCATCGACTGGGGTTCGGTGGAGGCTTTGGCGCCGAAGAGTGCGCTGGGGACGAATTTGGGGTTTCATGGCTCGAGGACTCAGACGAGGTGGTCGGAGAGATGAGCGTGTGGAAAAAAGGTGGCGTGGATTGGCAGCATGGATCGGTACAAGCATAGACTTATGTTCAGATGATGTGTACATTATACTGTCAAGCCAGCCTCGGCCAGACAAGCTTCTTCAGGCGATTCGAGTGTTCAAGATATCGAGAGGGACCTCAGAAGAAATTGCGCTTTGTGCTTCCAATCGGTCGTTGTGTCGTCTTTTCACCACCTCACCTCTCACCTCACCCAATACTAATACTCACAATCCTCACATCCTCCACCGGCTTCTCCTTGTACACCTTGCAATTCTCAATCAAATGCACCACGTCCATGCCCCGGACACACCGTCCGAAAATCGTGTGCTTGTCGTCCAACCACGGCGCCTTTTCCGTCGTCACGAAGAACTGACTGGCGTTCGTTCCGGGTCCCGCGTTCGCCATCGAAACCATGTACGGCTTGTCGTGTCGCAAGTCGGGATGGAATTCATCTTCAAACTCCTTCCCCCAGATGGATTCTCCGCCGGTGCCGTCGCCGAGGGGATCACCGGTTTGAATCATGAATTTCCGAATCACCCGGTGGAAGAGGAGGTTGTTGTAATACCCGTTCCGCGCGTGCACGGTGAAGTTCTCCACGGCCTTGGGAGCTTGCGCGGGGAACAGCCGGATGTGGATGTCGCCCAGAGTGGTGTGGATCGTGGCCGAGGCACCCATGCGGGCTTCACGGGCTTCTTCGGCGGCGGACTTGGTGGGGGCGAGGGTGCGAGGTTTCTCGTTGTGGATGTCGCGGTCGGATTTGGAGATGGAGGAGTCGTTGGTGAACATGTAGAAGCGGACTTTGGCCACGGCGGTGGAGACGAGCATGGCGTCGCGGGCTTCGGCTTCTGCGAGGAGAGGGTTTTCCGAGGCGGCCATTTGCACGGTGACGACATTCTTTTTGTCGGGTTGGCCTTGGTAGAGGGCGAGGTTGAGCGGGCGGAAGGGTTCGTCGCGGCCGTAGAGTTTGACTAGCCGGTTGGAGAGGGTGTTGATGACTTTTGTGCCGAGGAGGCTGCCGTAGAGGATGAAGTGGCCGCTTTCGTCAAAGGTGATGTTGATGCGGTTGGCGATGGTGGGGTTTTCGATCTCGCGCTCGACGGCGATGCGGCGGCCAAAGTCGATGGGGTCGAGGGGGTCTTTGCTCAGAGTGCCGGCTTGCTGCATTTCTGTGATGGTGGATATGCTTTCGTCGTAGGTGCGGTAGAGTTTGCCGGTGGGGAAGTCGAAGATGCGGACTTTTCGGTCGGGAAAGGAGAAGGTTGCGAATTGGTGGCCGCTGGGGGAGAGGTTGATTGAGCAGGGGACTGACTTGGCCTTTTTGAATTCGAAGAGGGAGGTGCTGCTTTTCATCTCGAAGACGTTGGAAGGTTTTTCGTAGGTGCCGGAGGGCTGCCAGTATTCGATCATGCCCGCTTCGTCGGCGGATAGTACGCAGTTGTATGCGCTGTTGTATGCCATGAGATGGACCGGCTTGCGATGCAGTGCAGCAATGGTGTGCATGGGCATTTGGTTCTCCCCTCTTCCGTCGTAGATTGCAATCTTCCCGTCGGTATCATTGGAGACAGCCAGGAGTGGATATGATGTGCCATGACCATGAACGAAGCAGATGCATTTCGGCGGCGCTTCCGGTTCCAAGAGTGCCAGAAGGTCGAATGTCGCAACGTCGAAGATTTTGATTGTATTGTCCACGCCCGCTGTCGCGTAACTCCTTCCATCCGCACTGACTGTAACACTCCTTATCTCTCCTTCATGAGCCTTGAACTCTTTGACAAACTCAATCGCACCCGAGGTCTTCTTCCAGAATTTGACAAAGCCGTCGACGGAACTCGTGATGAGGAAATCGGTGTGCGGTGTAAAGGTACAAAAGGCGAGCTGGTCCTTGTGCATCAAAGACTTGGAGTATCTCGATGCTGAAGGTAGAGCAGCGACATATTGCTTCTCATATGGTAGCTTTCTCCGCTTCTTTCGTGGAGCTTCTGCAGAGGGCAGAGCAGGGCCGAGATCATCGTCGTCCGAGTCGCTGTCGTCTGCCGGAGGTGGTGGTGCTGCGGGATTCGCATGGTCGTCTTCGGCCTCGTCTCGGGTTCGCTTTGTGCCCTGAGGCTTGTCGTCCTGTGTCGCCGGCATTATCGATCGTGTGAGGAGGTTCCAGTTCCATGTGACGAGAAACGTGCCATCACACTCGAAAGATATCTCCTCTTGCGCCGGGCACTAATGCAGGCCAGCCGCAGAGCCGCACCTTAAACTGTGGCTAGCGGAGCAATCAATTTGGTCTGAGTAATCCAGAACTTCGCCACATGGAAGCTGGGTGAGCCCAATGGATGAATGTGTCGTACAAACTTCCTTTCTGATCAGCCACATCTGAGTCACTTTTCATCATCTCGTTGGGTGTTGGGGTACAAGAAGAGCATACAGCGAGCGTGCATTGCAAGAGTTGACATTCAATCTGCTGCATTTCAGCGATCGCACAAGCGCTTTCTTCAGCGGCGGACAATCACCACGTCATTGGACGACAACTTTCTACAATCGAGGAAATACAGAACTTCACTTCCACATCCGACTCGCCACCCAACATGGAGGCGCCCATCTTTGCTCAGCCAGCAGCACAAGATTCCAACGCAACACCGCGAAGACGACCAAATCGTGGTAGAGGTCGTGGTCGTGGCGGAGACAACGCAGCCCTTGCATTTCGGCCCGCTAGCATCGCTCCACTGCCATCAAGGTCACAATCGACAGAGACAACCACCCAGACTGCAGCGTCGACAACTTCGACATCGGCTCCACGCGCGAGAGGAGGCCGACGAGGTCGCGGCGGTGCAGCTCGACCAAGCCAACCACGCACAACAGTCAATGGCCGTGCGTTCGGAGGCGGATTGACACGAAACACAGCAGACTCGTCTGACACGGCGTCTCTCCACGGCAGCGCACCAAAATTTGTCCCTGGTCAGCAACACGTGCAGCACAACGACCGGGCGTCAAAGCAGCCCCGACGACAGCGACTACCCAAAAAGGTAGTAGCACCAAAATCACAAGCGCCAGACATCGCCACAAGAACACATGAGGATATCGATCACGGCCACTACGAATGTGCAATTTGTACGAGCGAAGTGCAGCGCAACTCAAAGGTCTGGTCTTGCCACACCTGCTGGACCGTCTTCCATCTCACCTGCATCAAGAAATGGTCATCGAATGAAGGCTCCACGGCCAGCCGACCAAACGCAGAAAACGGAGATGCACAGCCCGGTCGACAATGGCGTTGTCCGGGATGCAATCTGCCAAAGGATGTCCTTCCTCACTCATACAGCTGCTGGTGTGAGAAAGAGTATAATCCGCCGTCACTCGCCGGTCTTCCTCCGCACTCCTGCGGTCAGACGTGTGGACGAGAGCGTGTGAGGAAATGTCCGCATCCATGTCAACTCACCTGCCATGCAGGACCTTGTCCGCCTTGCACACATATGGGGCCGACTCAATCATGCTTCTGCGGCAAACACGAATCCACGAAGCGGTGTGCCGAGACCGAATATACCGGAGGATGGGGATGTGGCGAGATTTGCGGTGCGTTGATGTCGTGCGGCGTTCACTACTGCGCTCAGTCATGTCATGAAGGTAGCTGCGGTCCCTGCGAGGTGCGTCTTCCCGCTCGATGCTATTGTGGGCAGATGGAGAAGGATGTTCTGTGCAGCGATCAGGGTGAAGTACGGGAAAGCTTGAGAAGTCATGCCTCGGAGACGGGTGAGGTCGTGTTGGAGGCCTGGACTGGAGTCTTCGATTGTGGGAACCCATGCGATCGAAGGTTCGACTGCGGTGACCACAAATGCGAGAAGCGCTGTCATCCTCAAGAGCCGGAATCTGGACATTGTCCTCACTCACCGGACGTCGTCACACATTGTCCTTGTGGCAAAACACCACTCACAGCCATCACATCCTTGCCACGAGACTCTTGTCAGGATCTTATTCCCAGCTGCGTCAAGCCTTGCGACAAGCCACTGGCCTGCGGACATCCATGCCCGAGGGTCTGCCACTCTGGAAATTGCCCACCTTGCCGAATGCAGGTCGAAATTAGCTGTCGTTGCGGCAGAACTGCATCCGTCTCGCTCTGCCATCAAGGTCATGAGGAGTCGCCGCAGTGCAGACGGGTCTGTCGGGCCAACCTCAATTGCGGGAGACATGCCTGCGAGGAGCGCTGCTGTGCCGGCGAGAGAAGAGCCATCGAACGTCAAGCAGGCCGCAAGAAACAACGTCCGCTCGCATCTGCTGCTCGTCCAGTCGACGATGGCTTCGAAGCGGAACACATCTGCACTCGCCAATGCGGTCGCATGCTGAAGTGCGGCAATCATGTCTGCGAAGAGCTTTGCCACAAGGGCCCATGCGGATCTTGTCGTGAAGCCATCTTCGAGGAGATCAGCTGTCATTGTGGTCGCACGGTGCTTCAGCCTCCACTGCCATGTGGTACGGTCCCACCGCCATGCCGCTATGCCTGCGAGCGACCGAAAGCTTGTGGACATCCGCAAGTTCCTCACAATTGCCATCAGAATGAGGAATCGTGCCCGAAATGCCCTTACCTGTGCGAGAAGCGGTGTATGTGCAGCAAGAAGATTATCAAGAACACTCCATGTTGGCTTCGCGATGTGGGTTGTGGCGAAGTTTGTGGCAAGCTTCTCAAATGCGGCTCTCACTACTGCCGGAAGCCATGCCACCGTGCTGGATCCTGCGAAGACGCTAACGGTCAGCCTTGCGTGCAGCCCTGTGGCAAAGAGAAGAAGATTTGCGGGCATCCAGATGAGGCACCGTGTCACGCACCGTCCGCGTGCAAGGAAGAGACGCCTTGCCCGAGCAAGATGTTCATCACTTGTGCTTGCCAAGCACAGAAGCAGGAGATCAAGTGCGGAGCTTCCAAGTCGACCGAAGGGAATGTTAGCAAGGTACTGCCATGCAACGACGAGTGTGCTCGGCTGGAACGAAATCGAAAGCTTGCTGTTGCACTCAACATCGACCAGGCAGCTCATGTGGACGGCGGCGACCACATCCCATTCTCTGCCGAGACGCTCAACTACTTCGCACAGCACACCAAGTGGGGACAAACTCAAGAGCGAGAATTCCGAGTCTTTGCCGCCGCCGACGACGAGAAGCGTCTACGTTTCAAGCCTATGCAAGCAGCTCAGCGACAATTCATCCACCTCCTCGCCGAGGACTTTGGCCTCGACACCGAGAGCATCGACCCAGAACCCCACCGCCACGTCATGGTCTGGAAGACTCCCCGATTCGTCTCCGCTCCCAACAAAACCCTCGCCGACGCTCTTCGAATTCGCCAAGCAGCCCAACGATCCATCAGCACCAGCGCCAACGTCTCCGACAATGAAGGCACGAATCCAATCAAGTCCAAGATTCAACACCAACCTTTCAACAGCTTCGTCATCAGCAAACCACGCTTCGGTCTCACAATCGACGATGTCCGCGCGGAAGTCAACGTTGTGACGTCCAGCCCTTCCCCACCCTTCACATTCGACATCGAATTCCTCCCCAGCGAGGAAGTCGTCCTGAAAGCCATCAGCCGGACCCTTCCCCCTCAAGACCTCGAACGAGGCCTACAGTCCATACGCAACACGCTCGCCACCGCCATTGCCGGCAAAGGTATCGGCAGCATGCAACTCTGTACGACCGATAACAGTCTCAACATCACACGTCTGGAGTCCGACAATACCGGCGGCGACGGCTGGTCTCGGGTGGCGGCGAAGAAAGCGGCGCCGAGAATCGCGTTGCAGAACCCGACTTTTGGAGCGAGTAATTCTTTTGCGGCATTGACTGGAGGAGCGACGGGTAAGGTCACGTTTGCGAAGAAGACGCCGAAGGTGGAGAAGAAGAAGAAGAAGGATTTGGAGGTGGTGGTTGATGATTGGGAGGCGGCGGAGATGGCGGAGGAGGAGAAGGAGGGTGATGGCAACGTTGAAGAGAGGGTGGATGAGACGGCGAAGGAGTTTCAAGAGCAGGCTGCTGTCGAATCAGAGTCTGAAGCAAAGAATACTGATGTCCTCAACGAGCATGTCGAGCCCGAGACTACGGCCACGGCTATGGCTACGGCTGGTACCAGCAGCAGCGAAGAGACGGAGCAGCTTGCCGACAGCGCTGCGCCGGTCGTTGTTGACAGCGGAACGGGTTTGTCGCAAGACGAGTCAAATGCCGAGCGACTCGACTGGGTGGATGGTGCTGCTGCTGCGCCTTCAACGACTTGAAAAGTCTATCATCTTCGACACGACAGATGACGTACCTCGGACACAAAGCAAAAGAGACAACCTCGTATTCCAGACCTCGTGTTCCAGCGACCGTCGAAGCTCAAATCGAGATCGCAGAGGACGGCACAGTGGTCCATGCAGCAACCCCACCCGGGACTCTGCAGACCATGACGGTGATCGAGGCCATTCCCAGTGGAGCCGAGAGAAATTTCCTCTATGTCGCCATCCGGAGGATTGACAATGCACTGGGTCTGGAGGGGCATGCAGCGATGTACATCAACAGGGCTACAAGCAAAATAATCGGGAACCCCACGAATCTCGGCCTCAAATCACGTCTCCGCGGGCGAGCATTCCGAAGAGTCATCGTCACGGGCTTCAGAGGGAGTTTGAGAGTCAAGAGTATTTAGGCGGTCATTGCTTCGCACAATGGATAGCCCGGAGCTGGAAGAAGCTTTCTTCGATTGACAGGCTCACGGAATGGCTATGGCGGATAGTGCTTTCGCAAAGGGCCGAGACCGCGAGGAGGAATCTGGGTAATGGCGATGGCGATGACTCGGTTGGCATTACTTAGTCAAGATCGCTTCGAGGCACTTTCTACCTACGTGTACGACCTGACCGTAGTCCGACGCGCACCTAGCGCGCGATTAAGTAGAACCAAGTGAGCGAGCATGGCTACCGACATCTTCTTCAGCTCCGTAAGGTCGTGTCACAGACCAAGAGACCGCACAATGCATATAGACTTGGCCCTGCTTTTCGACCCCGATACATACCATGCGAAGAAAGCACAAGAACATTTGCTTCCAGGTTGGACAGTCTCGCGTGGAAACGCAGGTTTATGATGTGCCACCATCACCGCTTTCACACTTGTGACGGCCGTTGGTCTCGGAGCCACAATTAGCCCAGCCTGGAGATCAAGAAAGACAAGAGTCAGCGACGGGCCGAAGGACGGAGAGGAGATATGGACATAGAGACCATCGTAGCCCGAGACCTTTCTGCACTACCACGCCAGAGGCTATGTATCTGCCAAAGTCGTACCGCTATTGAGCACTGCACAGCGTGAATTTTTCGCAATGCAACAACGATCCTGCGAAGACTCGTCAGCGCGATCGAGAACAGGTCTTGGAGAACAGTGTCAGCTGATGGATTTAGTAAAGGCTGAAAGCAACGTACCGATGCTCTCATCAATGTGCTTGGACTCTGCGTGGACGATGCACATCACTTCTTTCACCACGTCCCGCGATGCATTGTAGGCCGCAATCCCGGAACGTCCACCAACTGCGCCTCACAATACCCCTGAGCATGCAAGATGGGTGACTACTACGACGTGGCACGCTGTAGGGGTGCTCTTCCCGCAGCCGATACAGTCCTTTCCCCTTGGCTACTCGAGCCGTGATTTGCCGTAGCTGCGCATGCTAGCAGCATCGTCTTCAGCCTTCTTCCCTGCTAGACAAAGATCGTAGGGCCAATAAATGCCGCGTCAGCTGGTAGGACAAATACTTGCGTTTGCTCACCTTCGGGCCTCTGCTCTTCTCTTTCTTAGCATTCCTACGCCTTCTCCAATCTGAACGCCTGGCTACCATCCCGGAAAATGAAGTTCTCTACCCAGGCTCTCTTCGCGGTCGCTCTTGCGGTCAGCACTACCGCCATTCCCGCCGCTTCCGGCCAGTGTCCTAAAAACAAAGGTATGCCTGTTCTTGAACATTTTCTATCCATGCAAGGGTGTCAGGCTGATTCGACACAGAAATTTGTGGTGCTTTTCCGAAGTACCTTCCATGCTGTGACAAAAAGCTTGTCTGCGCGTTGGACGGAGAGGTCAGCAGGTGTCACGGTACGTCGCTGTATGAACTCTTGGAAGCTGGAGTACTTACGACTGGGTGATACGTGATAGATTTGTGTGAAAATGGGGGACCTTGGTGCCCAGCCAACGCGTATTATTGCTGGGAAGCTTATGGCAAGCGCCAATGTGTGGATGGCTTGCCGAACGGGAGTAAGCGCTTTTCTCTATTCTCTCAAATAGGTCGACTGCTGATCAGACAACTCCCAGTCTTCTGCCTCGCCGATGGCGACTGCCATTCGAACAAATGTAGATTGGTTCCCGGGGTCGGTGTCAGATGCGTCCCTTAGCTGCTGAGGTCTTGAGACGGAAATTGCAAGATGGAGACTGTGCACTGCGCCCACATAAGAGTGCGTTGAAGAGTACTCATGACAGCCAATTTACAGACCTACTCCGCCCGGTCGTATGAGGCCCTAACAAAAGCTCATCTCCTCATCCACTCTGCTCGCACTGCTGCTCACCACATACTCGGAACATCACGGCACCGCCATATCCTCTGCTGGCGCCTTGGTCTCTCATCCGAGTCTCATCCGAGATGCTGAGGCATTATATGGTGATGCGTTGCCCCAGCCACTGACTTGAGAATCGTCACACAATGGAGGCTTGTCGCACTTGTCTGCATTATTCGCGATCCCATCTGTTACCGGATCGTGTCCGACCTAGAGTGATCGGTTGTATGTGCCTGCGAATACCATGGTCAGAGCCTGCTTACTACTGCATCAAAGCAATGGATCATGGCGACCGTGACCCGGCTGCTCTACGGCAATCCCACGGAAGTGCCAGTAACACGGCCCCCGAAGCCGCGGGTGACAGACATCTCGGTGAGTTCGGGTCATAGGATGTTCAATGCAAGAATCCTCGTAGTCAATGGCAAGACGTGACAGATCGTTCCATTCATAAAAAGACATACTTCTAGCTGTATCAAATGCGTCAACAACGTCAACCAATCGCGCCTAAGGCGTCACCTTGACGATTGTAGCAACACTTGGTACGCCGTTTGACAAGGCGAACAAATACCAGTATCCAGGGAGCAACACACCCGGATCGCTGGGAAGTGTCATAGAATAGGTGTCGGCATCCTTGGCCGACGCTTGAAGCGGAACCCGACGCTGGTCCGTGTTCACCGTATGCGTGGTAGAACCCAGCCGCACCATCGAGAAAGCCGCCCCACGATTTGTACCGGTAGCCAGGGAGACGCTGATTGTGCTGCCAACTTTGATCGTCGTCGAATCGATGTTCGCAATCTGTGGACGTGCCGCAAGAGTGGTGCCGTCTGCTTCGAAAAGATAGGAAGGGCTGAAGATCTGTCCATCGAAGTGGTTGGCACTTCCACAGTCGCCGCAAAGGCCACCTCCACCGCTGAAGACTGTACCGTCCCGCATGAGAAGGCCGATGGAATGGTAATTGCGTGGAGTCGGACCCGTGGGCAGCGTTGTGAACTTCTCCGTCTTTGGATCCCAAAGTTCCGGCGACATTGCTGAGTTGTCGTCAGAGAAGGGCTTTCCAACACCTTGGCCGCCGACGACGAAGACTGTTCCGTCGGGAAGGACGACGCTGTTGGCGAAGATCCGTGCTGTAGCCATCGATCCAACTCGCTTCACCTGCACAGTGCCGCCAACAGAGCCGATCGTCAAGACGTTGGCGTTTGTAGTCGCCGCAGTCCCTTGATAGTCGGGGGAGCCACCAACAGCGAGTATCTTTCCGGCCACCGCGTCGTACATGACTGCAGCGCCGCACATCGCATCGCCATCATTCCCTCTTGCGCCGGCACTTCCCACCGTACCAGAGCCTCGCATAGTGTACCAGTTCATGTTTCGACTTGGACCGGCTTGAAGCACAGTGGCGCCAGACCAGGCGAATAGCCACGCATGATTATCTGTTCTGTACTTCCCTTGCTTGTCGTTCGTCAACATGGGCCCAACCGAACAACCTCTCATCAAAGTCCATTTCGATCCATCCCAGATCTCGCCGTCTTTTCCACCAACGCCGCCACTCCAAGATCCACCAATGGTGAAGATGCGACCGTCGGAAAGAGTGGCCGAAGACTGGTATCCACGGGACAGGATCATTTGAGGCTTCGCAGCCCAGATTCCGTTGCTTTGCTGGAGAAGACTCGCAGCGGATGAAGTATCACCACCAGTGACCAGTGTATTGCCGTCAAAGTCGTTGCTGATTCCCGGACAGAACATATCATGGCCAACGTATTCCGGGAGCTGTTTGACGGAGCCATCAGCCGGATTGTAGATTGCTGTCTGGGTGACGTTCTTGGCGTTGATCTGGAATCTGTCGGTCTTGTATGCAGACCAGACGAGAAGTTGGCCGCTGGAAGGTTCAATCACGCCTGCAACCGGGACAAGCGGGAATTTGATGGTAGGTCCCCATCGACCGAGGTTCGCGGCCAGTGCAAGTGTGGTTTGGGAAAGGAGCAGTAGACAGCTGCCGGAAAATATCGTGATCATCTTGAAGAGCAGTCGAGGAAGTGGTTGTGTCTGGCAGGAGAGGGAAAGGTGGAATTGTATGTCCCGGAATCCCAGATGCGCCTTCTGCTCTTTATACACTTCCACCGCGCGCGGTGCAGCCAGCCACCTCGATGCTGAGGACAGCACATCGGAGCGGTTGGCTCTTCTGCAAGGTCAAGGTCGCTTTCCGGATCGAGCTGACGGTTGCTTGACAACAACACGAGCCGACGTGGATGGCAGACAAGGTTTATACGGAGACTTTCCCGATGCTGGAGGGCGATGCACCATGGATGACCCCTGTGTCGAGGCTCTGGCTTACCCAATTCTATGCGGGAGGCTGGCTCCTATATTTGGATCACACCCAAAATACAACCACTTCGGATCTCGGATGAAGAGGAAGCGCGATATAACGATGCCCGGCAATCGAAGTGTTGTGGAAGAGACCGAATAGACTTTTTGTGAAGATGCACTAGAGGTTGTTGGCGCACGGTGCATATAAGGACTTCCGTCGTATGCACGTGTGCACTATGTATGTACACAATTGTGCACATAACAGGACACTAGCCTAGACAGGCGACGACGGCAACATATGCCATTTGTCAGAAGAAAGGCTCGAGGTAGATAAAATCTTGCCGCGGAGTATAGCATCGCAAAAGACCGCATCGAGACACGGCTTCTCGCAGTCGAGTTAGATAGCAGGTGTCGTAGATTCCGGAGCCACCGCATTAGTTATACTGATGTGCGCATAACGGCCAACCTCACACTCCTTGGTGCATACCGTGTTTTATCGCTTATGCACAATGTGTGTACAGGAGCACCGTCTAAGATGCACAACCGTCGTCTCAGGGGTTCGACACTTGCGGTGTGTGCTGACATGGTTCCCAGGCGCAAGAATGACGACTTCCTGGACGGAGACTCGCACGGACAAATCCTGGAGAAAGCGGAGATCAAGCGGAAAACTTCAGTCATGCTGGCAGAAGCCTCATTTTTCAGGGTCATCCCTACCTTAGAACGAGCTTCGGCAGTTGATCAGTGATAAAAATGGACAAAGCTCGTCAGGGCACGTAGTCGGCTAGCTCCGTACTCGTCAGAAGACAGCTGACAATCTTTTGATAGGCTGACGTGCTCGTCCGTTGTGCCTCCATGACCTAAAAAAGCTCATGGCTCAGTATGGCCATCGACTAGCCAGCCCTTGGTGTTCAAGTCGATAGTAGAGGGCTTGCATCTGGAGGTCGTATAGGAGATTCAGCCCAATCGGCGTACTGCATTCTTGGCGTGCTGTATTCCGCTGCCCGCTTCTTGCGGCAAGCTGGTTCAAAGGCTTCAAACATAACGAAATCGAGCGATACACACCACGGTGCCTTGCAGCTCCCGATTAAGATGGCCTTCAGAATGTTGTTCATCGCAAGACTGCGGCCACTGTACATCCGATGGCCCGAGCTAGAAAGTATCAGAGCAGCCGAAGCCTCATTAGTATGACCATCGAGCCATCGCTCATGATCATTCCCGGCGTGATAAGATCTCCAGACTGAGGCATCACAACACTGGACGTCATTGCCCGCTAGCAGATTCGTCTCCACAGAGTCAGCAGCCTCCAACAGCTACGTTCGTGGCGACGTAACTTTGGTGGTCAGCGTATGCTTCCAACGGCAGACCCTTCGCTTGCAGTAACACCATCCCACAGCGGCACAGTTGAGACGGAGTCATGCGAAAGGTTCCACGAACACAGGCCATAGGAGATGACAGGTTGTCTTAATCACCGGAGAATGTGATGTGGTTCGTCTGGCTCGCTGTGCTCTGATGCCGCGGACTAAGCCCACTCTCGACAGAAGGCCGAGTTGACGGATAGTGAGCCGCAGAAGCAGTAGTAGGTGCGCCAACCGGAATCCATCGACGGCGAAAGTCCCAGCGCATGGAGCAATACCAGGTCGGCGGCTGATCGGGGGCCTCCAGCCTTATGGAAAGTATGAGGGGCCGAGAAAACCTTGAGAAACGCGACCGAGCATGAGAGAGAAGAGAAGCAATGCCGTACTTACTGATCGAACTCGGTCATGCTTCCGCTCCCTCGCTCCGGGGCAACTCCTTTCCAGCCCCGGCGCAGCTTCGCCTCGTACCATGCTCATCATCGTCGTATGTTTGAAAGTCACTCGCGCTTCGTCAGCGCCCTGCCTCGCGGCACAGAACCCGACGGATCTCCCTTCACAACTCTCGAGCTCAAGACAGCGCTGCAGTGTTATGTTCAAGCGTCCCCGGCTTCGCTGTCGTCTCCGAAGCTCTTTCTTGCACCCTCTCGGCCGATACTCCCAAAGTCAATGGCAACAAGCCATGACATCGCTCCATCGCAGCGAGGCACTTCCCCATGGATCCAAGATCCTCCCGTTCGCAGCGGACCCTCCTCTCCTTTTCGCTGACACGATATTCATTCCCAGCATGCTTGTCTGCCTCTTCACGCGGTATCACTCTGCATCGAGCTTGTAAAGCTTCAGGGTGTAGCGCTCGAGAGTGTTCGCTTTTGCAGGCTATTCTGCAGCGGACATTGCAGTCCTGCTGCTGGTGTGCAGGCTTCGAGGTGGCCGACTCTCAGTACAGTCGGCAAATGTCTGAGATTCTTTCCACGCGGCGTGTTGCGGTGTGCGTTTGTTGCTCGGTGTCGAATATGTGGCAGTGTCAAGACGTGGCATCGATCACTCGATTTCGACCACCAACAGGGAACAGGGAACGAAACGACGGGCCGGCGGAAGGTCGCAGGGATGGTCAGAAGATGCCGATCGACTACATCCCAGCCACAATTCTGATCCTTTCCAACTCTCAAGGCAACGCTGACCTTTGCCTACTAACCAGAACCGCAGACTCTCAGTCCTCATGCTCAAGGGCATGCTCCGGGATGCGCACGTGCGTGCAAGTTGTGCAGCGTGGGACCACGAAGGTAGAGACATAAGCCGTTGATCCGCCCAGCATTTCCCCGTTCTAAGCAAAGAGCCTGGCGGGCGTATGCACAAGCATCTCCCTCGCGACACGACTCGGCATACACTCCAGGATCAACTCCAACTCTTCTTTCTCTCCACCTCTAGATTCAGATTCTCCACAGCCTCTCTCGGCGTGAAATCAACGTGCGGCCAGTCAGACCCCGAGGCGTTGGCCATTTTCTGGATGCACTTCTGGAATTCGTCCATCGTGCCGTCGTCTGCAATGCGCCGATGCAGAGCTCCGAGCTTCACGAAGAGCTTTTGAGATCGCAACAGATGGACGAGTCGATTGAAGGCGTGCATGTCTGATCCTGACAGTGGCACCTTGATACTCCTGCAATGCTCGGCTATGATGGTCACGCTCGTGGTCGAGGAAGTCGGCCAGAGCATTCCACACTTGGAGGGGCAGTTGCATTGATACCGCCCAGTTCTGGTGACGGGCTATCTTTCCGAGCTGGCGACTTAAGAGGTGCTGAATCGTCGCCGCAGTGTTGTTGGCATCTCCGTCGGTCGGTAACCTCAGTCGCAGACATCTCGCGCCCACGGCATGCAACGACTTCAAATGCGCCTCGGATCAAGTGCCAGTATCTCCAAGAGAGGCCTCGTGGTACTCGATCTTAGCACGGAACGATTGATCGGGGTGCTACTCTCGCAGCTCGCGGATATGCGTTAGCACGCCGTCATTGCCGTTTTCGGCGGAGGCCTGGACGATGAGAAAGTTTGTTGCGGGTGGCCTGCGGAGCAGATCTGTTGGGAGGGCGGGTGCTGGCGTGTATGTCCTGTTCTGACGATAAATGGATCTGGCTGGGTCGAGGAGATGGAGGTGGGTGTCCCAGATTGGGAGGTTGGATGGAGTCTGCTTGCAAGGTGTGGTGGCGGCCATTGCGCAACAGGCCGAGAAAGCCAGCGTTAGTAGCTTCATGTTTGTTTCGTGAGAGAAGACCAAGAGGATGGAGATGGGGGAAAATTCAGAACGAGGTGCAGGAATTCATGCAGTATTCTCTTCGGAACCTGTCTGATGCTTCGAAACCTGTCTGATGCGAATGGCATAAATCGACGACATGTCAATTCTGGTGAGGTAAAAGGTAGGATCTTTCGTCACTGAGGTATGATCGATCCTGCGACTCGGAGCATGACTTTGAGCAGGAGATTAGAGTCCATGCGGTTCTAACAGTAAAACAAGGTCAGCTTTACCTGGTGAAGCATTTCATACCGACCGGCCTCTGTCGAAAACATGTTCGCAACACCAGCGTTTTGCAGTGAACGCCGAGAAAGCACAGCGCGCAGGATAGACTGTGTAAAAGCTTTGAGCTTAAGCATGTAGCTGGCTGCGAGGTCCACTATTGCACATATGTACTATAGCAGAAACATCAGCTCATGTAGTGCCTTGGAATCAGCGGCGGCTCGAAGTGCAGCACTGTACGGACTTTACCCGCTCTGGCAGCGTCAGTGCTTCCGCTGCTCGCGTTCGGTCCGTGGTCTCACTCGACTGCATTGTACGATTTGTATCGCGAAGTTCGATTCGACAGATTTGCTCTGAACGGTTCGAAGCAAATCTGCCAACATCCATGCTTATCGTGGTGCAGATGCGAGGTTCTGCCGAAGGTGGGTAAGGGAAGTAGATCAGTACCCAGAGCTGTTTCGATCAGGACAATGGTTCCTGTGGTATGGGTGTTTCGTTCGAGCCATTCTTGAGACGCAACGGGATGGGAGTGGTCGAGATGTGCGCGGGAGACTTGGTCTGCATTCTCGAACACATCTTGTCCTCTGCCACACTGCCAACGCTGATTTGTGCATAATCCGTTTGATTCAACAGCGAATCGTCGACATTGACACCAGAGTGATGTATCACATGCAAGGGTTTGTATAAGGTTGGTGGGGAAATTGCGGGGAGAGCTAGCAAGAGCATCTACGACTAGAGTGAATGTGGAAAGGTCTGGCGAGATGTGCAGCATGTTCCTTCCACATCTTTCGTCCAGACCCTCGTCGTCCATCATCCATCTTGGGACGACTCGATACCACGGAATATCAAGATCTCGGACGGCAAGCTCTCGGACGGAAAACAACAAAGGTCGAAGGACAAAGAGAGAAGCGTTGTATCGGACCACCCATCGCACTAAAGTACGCGTCAGGCTGTGACGACATTCGGCGCCGACCCCGGACCCTGACCCATCCATCACCCTTACATTATCGAACAAACCATCCAATCTATCACGCCACAACTCTTACCACCTATTGTTGTCCTCGACGTCCTCCTGACTCCATCAAACCACAGCACTCCACTTCCTTCGATCCTCATCCACCACCAGACTACGATTACGACTACGCCTCCCACCATGGCCGACGAGAACAACACCAATGACAACATTCCGCCCACGCCCTCTCCCCCACGCAGCGCCCGTCGCTCCTCCTTCGCCGGCGAGACCTTTGCCAACCTCTTCAGCTCTCAACGTGGCTCCATCTCACGCTCTCCCAGCGACGCCCACCCTCCCACCGCCCAGCAGCCCACACCATCCTACCCAGGCCCCATCACCACGGCCGCCGCTCAAGCCCAACGCCGACGCCTCTCCCTCACCACCCTCGGCCTCTCCGGTTCACCAAACTCCACATCGCCCTTCGGCTCTTACCACTCCCGTCGAGACAGCTATGTCTCCAGCGGCACCAGCGAGGCCATCGACGAGTCCGCGATCGAAGAAGACGGCGGCGGAGGCAGCGGCATCCCGGCACAAAACCCATTTGGCAGACGGATGAGCTTCGGCGCCAAAGCATTGAGGGATGTTCGGACAACGAGTGGCACTAGTCCTGGGCAGAACAATGGTACTAGTAGGCGACTTCCTTCTAGAACTGTCTCCGTCTCCGATGCACCGCCCATGAATGCTTCAGTGGGACATGGGACAATCTCTGCCCGCGAGGCCAAGGGTCGAGGTTTGTTCCCACGCTTCCTGGTGTTGCTACATGATCATCAGTCACGGTTGAGACACTTTGCTTTCAGAATTTCGCACTGACATGTTCATTCTCTAGGTACCTCAGGCGAAGGCTTCAACTGGTCCGACAACTTCCGAAACCGCGCCGAACGCACCGCATCCATCGCAGGAGGCATGGCGGGAGGACCGCCACCTCCGCCAGCACATCTCCATCAATCTCGAGCTAAGAGCGTGGCTACGATGGAACCACCGGCGACTGTGATGCCCAAGCCAAAGGAACAAGTGCGTCCAGACCACTTTCAAGAGAGGATCTTGAAGGGCGACTTCTACATGGACTAAGAGGGCGGAGTCTTGTCGGGACACTGAGAGCTGCAGACAGGAGTTGGCGCGGACAACGGATTACGCGAGCTATTGCAATGAACGAGCGAATCTCAGATTAAGAGATCTGTGACATCGGAGCAAAACTATAAAGATGACAGGAACAAAGAAATACGACAACGAACGTGGTCGACGGATATTTCGTAGGCCGGCCTCCTGGCTAGTCGACACGCGGGGTAGCGGCGAACGGACACCTGCAATGCACATCTGACAGGGAAATCGTATGTCTGGGTACGAAGCTGGCATCGGGGAGTTTTCGGAGCAGGATAAGCGCGGCTTTATGTGCAAATCGTGGGAAAACGAAGAAGTCTCTGACCAAAAGTCAGACTGCGTAGCAAGGAAGGGAGGGACTTCGATAACATGGATTGGGATGCTCTGTAGAAGGCGTTATGGCGTTATGGCCAGCAAAGGATTGTCTGTTGGACGGGATGAGAAGCAATGGCTGGAGGAAACTGTATGGTATAAGTCTGGGTTGCGTTTCGGTACGATGGGTAATGGGTTACGAAATAACGACGTCTTCAATGCAGGCTCTCTTTGGTCAGTGGGCATCTTTTGGTCTCTTGATTCGTCTCATTGTTAGGCCTGTAGCATTTCCGCCGAGTTTCCGCTGCAACCTAATCCCGAGAAGCATATAATCGTCGTCCTCCTCTACCTATTCCCTCGACAACATCCAACTTGAGGCTAACGTCCTGCACGCCCTACGACATTCGCCCCGTACCGCTGCGACGGAATATTGCTTATCGTCGTGCCTAGCGCCTCTTCGCTCGCGCGCGGACTTATAAACATCCTCGTAGAAGGCCCTTACGGGCTGTATACGGTATAAGCTATATACGCTCGAATTCGTATAACGTCGATATTAGCTAAACTTCTATAAATTAATGTACTATAACTATAGCTCTAATTAACAATATATTAAAGGAGCTAAAAGCGGCGAAGGTAAAGAATATCTAGCAAATTATATATAAGTATAGCGTCCTTAGGTATACGTTATCTTATTAATAACGTAAGGTAACTAAATCTTAAGCTAAACGCGACAAAAAAGCGTTATTATTATTATACTAATAAGAACGTTCTCTTATAGCCTATATTAATACCTTTACTTATAGAGGTATTCTACTAATACTAGTAATACTTCTTACCTTTACTTAGAATATCTTAGGTAGGCTACCGTACCTATCTTAGGTCTTACGATTTATTACTTAATATAGTACGGCTATCGATTCTAAATAACCTACCCTAAGAGAAGATATAGGAGTATAATATTAAGTAATAGAATTAGTATAATATAGATAAGAAGGGCTTTATAGTTAGTATACTTTAAAAGAGCCGGGGAGTCTTTATAAAGCTTTACTTTAAGAGCGGCCGGTTTATTAGATATATATAGGATAGTAACTATAAATAGATAACCTATATTACTTATATCTATACTAATAGTACCTTACTACCTCTATATCTTATTTATAAGGTAGATATTAGAGGCTAGTACCTAAGGCTATATCGGCTATACCGATACCTAGGGCAACGCCTAACGGACGAAAGCTAGTTTAGAAATCTACTAGGCCGAATTAGGAATAAGCGTCCTTTCGGCCGAGTAGAAGGCTACGTATACGCTAAGTAACGCTGCGCGTACGTATAGCTTATACTCGACCTCCCGCTAATTCTAGATAGATCTTCTTTTTAGTAGTTTCCGAATACTATATTCGGATCTAGACCTTTATAAATAACTCTAGTTTAGACCCTTATAAACTTCGGGCGCGAATCGCTAATAAAGTAGAGCGGATTCGAGATAAATACTATACTACTTTCGTAGAGAATAAAGCGATATATAACGAACGATACCGAGCTAATAAGCTTATAAGATACGAACTCGAGATACGCCTCCAACGAGCTAGGAAACGACCGGTATAATAGACGCCGGAGGCGAGTAGTTCTATACTCGTCCTAAAAACTATTAAAAGGATAATAACGGCGAATATAATAATAGTAATAAATAATAATAATATACCTTACTATCCGAAAGAGCGTCTACCTACGCTACGGACCTTCGGTAGTAAAGAATTAGAATAGGAAGACTAGTACCTCTCTTTAAACCCTCTCGAGAGTATAATAACGCGAGAACGAGCCTATTATAACCTACCTACCCCGATTCGAAGTAATTCTTATAAATATAAGAATAGCCGAGACTTTCTCGCTAGGTATAGTATAGGATCTAAAGCTCGAAGGTATTCGGATTATACTCCTTAAAAACTCTCTTAACGAAGAGATATAGAAGGCGCTACTTCCGTTCGCCTTAAACCTACTAGATAAGTACTTAACCTTTATAAACGACCTAGTAAGAGATAAAGGAAGTTAGCTAGCCTAAAGCGGTTAGCTCT